>CM077163.1:220448797-220575151 GCA_039583875.1 Platanthera guangdongensis | reverse complement strand
CAAAGGAAGGAAGAGAGGGGGGACGTGAGGACGAGAGCCCCTTTGCGCTTCAAGAAATGGCGAAAGCAATTGACGGGTAAACGAAGTTTTGGAACAAATGCGGTGAATGGGGTAGGTTGATTGACCTATTTATAGAAAGCAAGGTAATCATGAGTTCTTAAAAATACCGCGGAGGAAAATTCAACGAGTCAACGACTCCCGACGCTTTAATTCCTTGCTTTCCATCTTGTCGCACCAGCTCTCCATGTTTTGGCGGGAGCGATAGCTTCCAAGGGAGGCCGGGGAAAGGCGAACAGCCTCAGTACGCGAGAAACAGTGAACGAGACGCATGAATCAGGCATTCGCAAGGTATTAAAGACAGCATGCAAAAGGGAGCTGAAGAAACACAGATATAGATAGGCTCTCACTAGGCGAGAGCCCCCGACAACAATAGTAAAAAATAATAATAATAACAGTAACACACAATGCTTGTAAGAAATTATCCTGCGTTAGAAGTGAAAAAGGTACAAAGGGAAGAGGTAGGCCAAGAAGATGGATAAAGAAGGGGTCTCCCGAAGAGCTCAGTATGGCACCCACCGCCAACGACCTAAATCTCGTCGCCAAACCGGGGAGGGTTCTCGAGGGTCGAAGAAGGCCGTCAGGGAGGTTAGCCCTGGTTGGCCAGGCGGAGCTGATCTCGAACCGGTGACTGCCTCCCAGGTGAGGTTTCACTGAAAGCCGCATCATGGGATCCCGCCCCTCCAAGGATGTTGAAACCGGAACCCGGCTTCCTGTAGAGCTCGCCCTTGGGGAAAGGGGTGGTCTCGCGCCTACTTCGTTCCTGCAAGGAAAAACAACAAGACAGGGAGAAACAGGCCCAAGGGCTCGGCGGGGAGGTCCCACCACAAACCCGGAAGATCTCAGAGCGCTTCCCCTCCTTAGCCTGAAGCCGAGCTAAGGTACCCTCAGAAAGCACAGAGAATTTGGGGAGAGGAGCACAGGAAAAAACGTGCCTTCAGGGGTACCCCTTGGGTCCTATTTATAGTTTTCAAAACCTGGACTGCCAATAACCAAAATAGCTGACCTGAAATTACCAGGAAACCCTTGGCTGGGCCTGCCAACAGCCAAACTCCGCTGTTCGAAGGGCTATGGGCAGGCCAGCAGGGCTTAAAACAGTAAAAAAATACCTCCGATCCTCAGGCGAGCTGGGACCCCTGGCTACCTCGGCGTGCTTTGCTCGCCAGCTGCTGCCGAGCTCCACTGCGGGGTCGCGAGTTGCAGCTCGCTCGGCGAATGCCGAGCTCTGGGTCGCCGATCGTCGATCTCTGGTCGACGGATGCCGAGCTCAGGCCCGCTCCTGCTGCCGCGAGCTTGCTACTGCTGCTGGGCTCGCCTGCTGCTGCCGAGCTCGCCGAGCTCGCCTGCTTGGCCTTTGTTGAACTTGCTCGCCGGACACGGGGTTGTACACAATCCCCGCTCTTTTCGAGCTTGCCAAAAAGCTCGGAAAGAAACATCCAACCCGAAGTGTGCGGCGAGCTCCGGCTGGCGAGGTGAAGGGAATCTTATGGTGGGGGCCACCTGCGGCTATATATATGTGCACCTGCTCTGCTACCTGGCTCTTGCCATTCCCCCTGCTACCTTGCCAAGATGCCCCTTCCTAAGGAGATTCAAGAGCGCGTAGATCGAGCTCGCCGGGCTTCCGAGGCTCGTATTGCCGCGCTGACGGCGGTCCCCGCAAAGGTCCCTCAAATTGATCCCGCCGAGCCGGGCTCAAAGAAGTCAAGGCCATTTCTCGAGGCGGCTGAGCCCATCTTCCACGACCTGAGGGCCACTTTGGCTCGCGAGACCGGCTCTTCTACTCGAAATGTTCTGGAGAATGATAGGGAGGTCGTTGTTGTCGGTGACGATCAGGGCGGCCTTCCAGATGGCGAGGGGACCGCGCCGCGGGTTCCTACGCCGCGAGGCGAGGCTGCCCCCGCCACTTCACAACTTTCGGCCCCGGACAACCATCCACGGGATCCGCCACTCCTCTTCGGGATCCTGCCTGTGAGCTCGCAGAGGCCAGCTTCGCCGCCTGGCTCCCCTCCTCGGCACATTGATGCGCCCGCCGGGGGGGGCCCGGGGTCCATTCCTGTCCCGGGCTTCGAGCCCATCTCGCCGGGAGCTCGCGGCCCAGGTCGCGGGAAGGACCTGAGGTTCATCCCTCCTCGCCTCTCTTTGGAGCCGCCGAGCTCTTCAGGTCTGCCTCGCTCAACCCTGTGCTTCACAAGCTTTTGCTCTGCTGACATCTGCCTTTACAGCCCTTCCAGTCAGTCGGCCGCCGAGGAGTCCTCGCGAGCGGCTCGTCACTCTCCCCTCCCGTCTCCGAGCTCGCTGGACTCTTACCTGGGCCGGAGGTGGATCAAGGCGAGCTGATGAGGAGGGAGGCCAAGCTCCTCAAGAAGCTGTGGTGGGTGGTCTGCGCGAGGTGCAAGGAGCCAACGAGACGCTGCAGCGCGACTATGCGCGCCTTGCTGAGGAGGTGCGCCTCGGCCGACCTGGCGAGTTGATGTCTCCTAACCGGCTCCTGGATGAGATAGATGACGGTCTCTTAGTCGCGCAGAGGAACTCTGGAAGGATCCGCGAGCTTCTCCGCGCGCGGCAGCTTGGGGGGCGGGGATCGCGAGGCCGGGGTAGGTAAACTTGCGGGCTCCCCTGCCGAGCCGACCGGCGCTCGCATCCTGGTGCCCTCCCCGCTCGCGCGCCCTGTTTTTTCCTGTTTCGAACTGTCCCCTGCGGGGATGAATAATTTCTAGGACATTTTTAATTGTTATTTAAATAAAATGCTGTAATGTTTTGACTTAGCCTTAGTGAGGATGCGCCGGAAGTCGGCGAGCTGGGGTGGTGAGCTGGGGTGGCGAGCTGGGGTGGCGAGATGCGCCGATGTGACAGCCGGCCTCAGATTCCTTTTCCTATAAATAGCCCCCCCCCCCCTCACCTACCCCCGTACTGTCTTTATTGCTCTGCTTCCCTTCTTGCTCTTTCTTTCTGCTCGCGCTGCGCTTTGCTTCTTTCCTGCGACCATGAGCAAGACTAATCCGGACGCTGACGGCCGCTCCAAGTGCGCGCAGCACTTCGCGGATTATTGTTTCTTTGACGGTCACACCAGCGAGGAGGAGCTTGCAGAATTCAAAGCCCAGTACGTGCCGCCGGGCTTTGAGGCGCGCAGGCCGGGGCCGGGCGAGGCCATCAATACGTTTTACGAGAACGAGCTCGCCTTCCCCATCTCGCATTTCGAGGTGGGGCTGCGACTTCCTTTGTGGCCGGAGATCCGGCAGATCTTGAAGTACTACGGGGCCGTCCCCGCGCAGCTGAACTCGAACGCCATCGCCATGATGGTGGCGTTCGCGAGCTATCTCCGGCGGGAGAGGATCTAGTTTAACCTGACGGTGTTCAGGAAACTCTTCTCATACAAGGCGACGACGGACGGGGTCGCCTACTTCGGCGGCTCCCTGATCAAAGTTCGCGAGATCGCGAACAAGCACCACACCTGGATGACCAAGATCGCCTTCATCAAGGGCGATCTCGGCAACATCCCCTACTCGCCGCAACAGAAAGGCGAGGAGGTGTACCGCCCGCCGGCCGTGTCCGGCAACGACGCCGAGCTCCACAAATTCTTCCTCCACAAAGACTTCGAGGTCGCCTTCCTGCGGAGGGGCCTCGACGCGCTCCCCCCGATTCTGCCCGGCGAAGGTACGTTCCTTCCTCTTGCCGAGCTCGCCTTACTTGCGGACTCGGCACATTATCATTCCTGAGTTTCCTAACCTCCCAAGTATTTTCCTTTCAGGGGAGCGAATAATCCCCGCGAACCGCCTTTTGCGGACCCGGGGCTGGAGACTGACCCTCTTGCTCGCGAGAGGGCGGCGGCAGCGGCCTGCCGAGACGAGGCGCTCTCCTCGCAGCCCTCTTCCAGCAAGAGGCGACCCGAGGACGCGGGGTCGAACCCGCCATCCGGCCCCGCCAGGTGAAGAAGATGCGGAGAGCCCTGCTGGCTCGCGGCGGGGGCAACAACAACAACAACATCAGTCCAGCCCCAAGTACATCAGCTCATCGGAGACCCCTCCCGACGTGTCTCCGGGGAGCCCGCTGAAGGAGATTACCAGCAAGGGCAGAAAGGGTGGCAAGGCCCCCTCTTCCTCGGCGCGATCTCCCCTCCTCCCTCGGCGAAGAGGGCTGCCCGCGAGCGCGCGCCGCCGAAGCAGCACCCCCTCTTCAACTTCGGCGCGCGCTGGAAGGATTCCGCGGGCGAGCCCATGTTGCAGTGGGACGAGCTCGCACATCGAGTCTCCGTCTCCACCCTGCACCCGTCCTGGCACGACCGCGAACCCGCCACCGGTCACGCCTACGCCCTCGGCTTCGGCCTCTATGGCCGGGGGAAGATGCCGAGGCCTACAAGAGGGCGACCCTCCGGCAGCTCGGTCATGAAGGCTTGCAGTCCCACCTGCGGACTCTGGAGCTGCACCACATGCTGGCGCGCCGCGGCTTCGCCCTCAGTCACCAGCTCGAGAAGGCCGAGCAAGCTCGCGACCTTGCCAAGGAGCAGGTTGCCGATCAGGCGAGGCGGCTCGGCATCGCGGACGGTCTCCTCGCCAAGGCTGCTGGCGGGCTGGTAAGTGTCGCGCACCACTTTTTACTTTGGAAAGCTCCTTGTGCTGCTGCTAAGTGAACTCTTTTCCAGGATGCCAAGGCGGCGGGCGAGCTCCAGGCTCGCAATACTGAGCTTGAGGAGGAGAATGGCCGCCTGCGCGCGCAGCTGGCCGTGGACGCTGACGCTGCGGGGAGCTCCAGGCTCGCGATGTTGAGCGAGGGGAGGAGATCGTCCAACTGCGCGCACGCCTTGGCGAGTTGGAGAGCGCGAACGCGAAGCTGAAGGGGGAGAACCAGCACCTTCTCGGCGAAGTGCGCCGCCAGGCGGAGATCTTCTTCCCGGGGCACGACATCGATCCCACTCTCCCCTACAAGTCTCGCGCATCTTCGGCGAGGCGGACCTCGTTGAGAGACTGCGGATCAACTCCATTCAGACCGCCGAGTGCACCCTCGCGATGATGAAGGATTCAGGGGTGCTGGTGGAAGGATGCGGGGAGATCTCAGCTCGGGACCTGATGCCGAGTCTGTTTCCGGCGACGCCACCCAGCGAGAAGGAGGACAGCCTGGACGCTATGTTCGGGAAGAGCTTCCAGGATCACTCGGGCGACGGCGAGGATCAGTCCGGCGGAGGGGGCGAGGCCAGCTGACGGCCTAGTATTTGTCTTTTCTCTTTTTTGACTACTCGCAGAGGCGAGCTCCCTGTACATTTATAAATAATAAAAAGGTGTTTTGATCATACCAGTGTTCTTTTTACTATGTTCATTGTCATGAATGTATTTTCTCCCGCGACCTCGCCGAGACAGGTTCCGCGAGTAGTGATTATGAGAGCGCGCCCGCGAGCGGTGTGCTTGGAGTGTTCGCCGAGTCCCAATGATTTCTTGGCGAGTTACCCTCCGCCCTTATTACGCCATTACGATTCGCGCGCGGCCTCCTGCCTTTTTTTCTGCCTACCTCTACTCGCACACGAGCCGCCCAGGTTGTGCTCATCGAAGAAATTTCTCGAAGTATGATGGGCCTGGTGTGCGAGGAGCCCTGGTCAGGTTCGTCTTTGGCGAGGCCCGGGCTCGCGGCCGGCTTCCCTACGCCGAGCCGGGGATGATGAGCCCGAGCTCGCCTATGCCGACCCCTCCGGTCCAGCTTACTTTCTTGATTATGCCGATCTGAGTTCGCCGAGCCCGAGCTCGCCCTGTCAAAACCCTTCCCCTTCGTTTCCTGCCACAGACTTTGACCTACACCTGACGACTTCAGGGCCGACATCATCGGGTGACTTCCAGCCCTGTCAGCTAGGTGAGAGCCTGACAGCGGGATTTGCTCGGGGCAAGGATGACACCGAGTGACTTCCAGCCCTGTCAGCTAGGTGAGAGCCTGACAGCGGGGTCTGCTCGGGGTCCAAAATACATCACCATCGAGTGACTTCCAGCCCTGTCAGCTAGGTGAGAGCCTGACAGCGGGATCTGCTCGAGGCCAAGGATGACACGAGTGACTTCCAGCCCTGTCAGCTAGGTGAGAGCCTGACAGGGGATCTGCTCGGGGTCCAAACTACATCACCATCGAGTGACTTCCAGCCCTGTCAGCTAGGTGAGAGCCTGACAGCGGGATCTGCTCGAGGCCAAGGATGACACCGAGTGACTTCCAGCCCTGTCAGCTAGGTGAGAGCCTGACAGCGGGATCTGCTCGGGGTCCAAAATACATCACCATCGAGTGACTTCCAGCCCTGTCAGCTAGGTGAGAGCCTGACAGCGGGATCTGCTCGAGGCCAAGGATGACACCGAGTGACTTCCAGCCCTGTCAGTAGGTGAGAGCCTGACAGCGGGATCTGCTCGGGGTCCAAACACTCACCATCGAGTGACTTCCAGCCCTGTCAGCTAGGTGAGAGCCTGACAGGGGATCTGCTCGAGGCCAAGGATGACACCGAGTGACTTCCAGCCCTGTCAGCTAGGTGAGAGCCTGACAGCGGGATCTGCTCGGGGTCCAAAATACATCACCATCGAGTGACTTCCAGCCCTGTCAGCTAGGTGAGAGCCTGACAGCGGGATCTGCTCGAGGCCAAGGATGACACGAGTGACTTCCAGCCCTGTCAGCTAGGTGAGAGCCTGACAGCGGGATCTGCTCGGGGTCCAAAATACATCACCATCGAGTGACTTCCAGCCCTGTCAGCTAGGTGAGAGCTGACAGCGGGATCTGCTCGAGGCCAAGGATGACACCGAGTGACTTCCAGCCCTGTCAGCTAGGTGAGAGCCTGACAGCGGGATCTGCTCGGGGTCAAACTACATCACATCGAGTGACTTCCAGCCTGTCAGCTAGGTGAGAGCCTGACAGCGGGATCTGCTCGAGGCCAAGGATGACACCGAGTGACTTCCAGCCCTGTCAGCTAGGTGAGAGCCTGACAGCGGATCTGCTCGGGGTCCAAAATACATCATCATCGAGTGACTTCCAGCCCTGTCAGCTAGGTGAGAGCCTGACAGCGGGATCTGCTCGAGGCCAAGGATGACACCGAGTGACTTCCAGCCCTGTCAGCTAGGTGAGAGCCTGACAGCGGGATCTGCTCGGGGTCCAAAATACATCATATTCCACCATGCAGGCCAATTGCAACGAGATCAGAGAGCTTGAAAGAATTTATTATAATCGGAGTGTTGCTTACATGGTTCAGGGAAAAAAGCGTTTGAGGTCGTCACCACTCCAGGTGAGACTCAAGGTCTCGCCTTCTACATTTTGAAGTCGATAGCCCCCGACCCCAAGGCCACCTTTACAATGAACGGTCCCTCCCAGCTGGGATTGAGTTTCCCTACTGATGCCGACCTCCCTGCTGCATCGACTTTCTTCAACACCAAGTCCCCCTCCACGAACTGCTTGATCCTGACATGCTTATCAAAGTATTTGGCCATTCTTCTTTTTACCTCCTCTTGTCGGATGGCGGAAAGGTCTCTTACTTCTTCCACCATGTCAAGGGAGAGCCTTAGTTCCTCCTCATTCTCTGCTTGCCATTCCTCGCGGCCTTCCTTTGCTGTCACGACTCGCGGCGTTTGGACTTCGAATTCAATGGGGAGCACTGCCTCGCATCCGTGGGAGAGTTTGAAGGGGGTCTCTCCTGTAGCTGTGTTGGGGGTGGTCCTCAGGGCCCAGAGGACCGCGGGAAGCTGCTCCACCCAGCTCCCTTTTAGGTTCTCCACCTTTTTCTTGAGGAGGTTGACGATGATCTTGTTTGCGGCCTCCACTTGTCCGTTACTCCTGGGGTGATGAACCGAGGCGAACCTGAGATCGATCCCAAGCTGTTCGCAAAAGCTGGTGAACTCGGCGCTAGCGAACTGAGGCCCATTGTCTGTTACGATGGCCTGGGGCAGCCCGTGGCGACAGATGATCTCCCCCCATACAAAGTTCCTGATCACCTGGGAGGTCACCTTAGCCAACGCTTTCACCTCCATCCACTTTGAGAAGTAGTCAATCATCACTAGGAGGAACCTTCTCTGACCGCTGGCTTGGGGAAACGGCCCAACCAGATCCATTCCCCAGATTGCGAAGGGCCATGGGGCCGTGATACTACGGAGCCGTTGGGCCGGCTGCAGCTGGAGAGGGGCAAACAGTTGGCACTTGTGACATTTTCTTGCGAATTCTACAGCGTCCCGGCCCAGGGTGGGCCAAAAATAACCTTGCCTGACTATTCTTCCTTCCAGGGTCCGACTCCCGGAGTGACTTCCACATTCCCCGGAGTGGACCTCCTCCAAGATCCTTCGCACTTCTCCCTCGGCCACGCAGCGGGCCAGCATCCCTGAGAGGGTCTTTCTGTATAGCTGCCCGTCCTGGAGGAGGTAGTATGCTGACTTGTACCTCAGCTTCTTCTTGTCCACCCTTTTGGATACTCTCCCGTGGAGAGAAAAACCATCACAGGATCCATCCATGAAGCTTGTTGATCGATCTCCATGAGCTCTCCTTCTTCGATGGAGGGGCGAAACAGGTCGGTGATGGTGCCCCCCACCTGGGGACCCTGCTTAGCCAACTGATCGGCCTGTTCATTTTCTTCCCTGGGCACATGTTGGATGGCAAAGGTTTGAAAAGTTCCAATGATCCCCTTTACTTTGGCCAAATACGATCGCAGGGTGGGCTCCCTTGCCTCAAACTCCCCGTTGATTTGGGAGGCTACTACCATGGAGTCTGTGAGGACCTCCACATCTGACACTCCAAGTTCCCTGGCCAGACGAAGCCCTGCTATCACGGCCTCGTACTCGGCTTGGTTGTTGGTAATGGGAAAGTGCACCACCACCGTTTGCTCGATTCGGGTCCCTTGGGGGCTTTCTAGGATCACTCCTACTCCTAAGGAATGCCTTCCCGATGCTCCATCCACTCTCACCTTCCAGGGAGCCGGGCGAGTGAGTTCTTCCTCCGCCACCTCCACCACATAGTCAGCAAGGAAGTCGGCCATTGCCTGGGCCTTGATCGAGAGCCGCGGAACGAAGGAGACGTCGAACTCGCTCATCTCCACCGACCACTTAGCCAATCTGCCTGAATGCTCCACCCCTCGAAGATGTTGCGGAGGGGATGGTCGGTCACTACTCGGATTGAGTGTGCCTGGAAATAGGGTCGCAGCCTCCGAGCCGAGATGATTAGGGCGAACGCGAGCTTCTCCAAGATCGGGTACCGGAGCTCGGCCTTCCTCAAGACCGGCTCACATAATAGACTGGGAGCTGTCTCTTCCCTTCTTCTCGAACCAGGACCGAGCTTAAGGCCTCCGTCCCGACTCCCAAATACAGGAACAGATCCTCCCCCTCCTTTGGTCCTTGGAGCAGCGGAGCCTGTGTCAACTGCACCTTGAGGGCCTGGAAGGCCTCTTCGCATTCCCTACTCCATTCAAACCTCTGACCCCCTCTCAGTGTCTTGAAGAAGGGGGAGCACTTCTCCCCTGCCCGAGAGAGGAAGCGACTCAGCCCTGCTAGCTTCCCTGTCAACCGTTGGACTTCCTTTGCATTCCGCGGGGATCCCAGTTCCAAGATGGCCTTGACCTTGTCTGGGTTCGGCTCGACCCCTGCGGGGGTGAGGAGATGCCCCAAGAACTTTCCCCTGCTGGCCCCAAAGACACATTTTAGTGGATTCAATCGCATCTTGTACTCGCGCAGGGTGGCGAAGGTCTCCTCCAGGTCTCGGAGGTGGGAGTCCACATCCCGGCTCTTGATCATGAGGTCATCTACATATACCTCCAGATTCCTCCCCCTCTGCTCCTTGAAGACCCTATCCATCATTTTTTGGTAGGTGGCTCCAGCGTTCTTCAGCCCGAACGGCATCATCTTATAGCAGTAGCAGCCGTCCCCTGTAATGAATGAGACATCCTTTATGTCGGGGGTGCATCCTGATCTGATGATAACCTGAAAATGCATCTAAAAAACTCATTACAGAAAAACCGACGGCTGAGTCAACCAGCGCGTCGATCCGAGGCAAGGGTAACAATCCTTAGGACAAGCTTTATTAAGAAGGGAAAAATCGATACATAAGCGCCAGCGGCCGTCTCCCTTTTTGACCATCACGACGTTCGAGACCCATCCAGGGTATTGAATTTCGGACACAAAGCCCGCTTTGAGAAGTTTCGCCACTTCCTCCCTGATGGGTTCCGCCAGCTTGTCCGCAGTGGACCTTTTCTTCTGCTGAACGGGGCGTGTTCCCGGGTCCAAGTTGAGGCGGTGGCAGGCCACATCCGCGTCAACCCCCGGCATCTCCGCGGCGTTCCAGGCGAAGATGTCCACATTCTTCTGGATGCACTCCAGCATCCTGCCTTGGTCCTCCGGGGTCAGCCCCCCGCTGACGCGGATCTTTTCCACCCTTCCTCCTCGGGTGAGCACCTCCAGCTCCACCACCTCCTCAGCTGCCTCCAGCCTGGATTGCTCCGCCCATCCCTCGGCGTCCCTTTCCTCCGGAGCGGGGACCTCTACCTCCATCGCTTCCTCCTCGACCCTCACCTCGGTCACCTCCAAACTTCCTCCGGCCGCTTCCTCTGCGTAGCCCTTCTCTCCCAGCTCTCCCCCCTCTGCTTCCTCTTCGACCTCCTCCATCCTTCGCCCCATCTCCTCGGCTCCCTCCTGCCAAGAGATGGTGTTCACCGCAGTGACATAACACTCCCGCGCCACCTTTGGGTCTCCCCTAACCCTGACTTGGACCCCCTCGGTGTTGAACTTCAAGCATTGATGAAAAGATGAGGGGACGCAGCGGAAGGCGCTGATCAGGGGCCTTCCAAAGATGGCGCTGTAGCTGCTGGGGGCGTCCACAATGACGAACTTGCAGTTTCGGGACTGCCCCCCCAAGGTGACATGGAGTCCGACTCCTCCTTCTACCTCCTTCCTTTCCCTGAAAACCCGAACAGGGGGCCATCCGAGGCCAGCACTCTTCTCGCCTCCACCTTCATTGCGTCGAACGCCTTTTTGAAGACGACGTTGACGGAACTTCCGTTGTCCACGAGGATCCGTGAGACGGTGAAGTTTCGATGGCCGTCTTGATGACCAGCGCATCACAGAACGGGTCCTCGTGGTCTGGTAGATCACTCCTGGAAAAGGTGATCCTCTCCTCCGGTGGCGGGGTTTGGGATGTAGAGGCGACGCTTCGCCGGTACATGGTGTGGAGGCTAGCCTTGCGGGAAGCCTCGATCCCTGCTCCCCCGTGGATCATCCCGATCCCTCCTCGGGTTCCCACATCCACCCGGTCTTCGCACCGATCCTCCTCCGCCCGAGGCAGGACCTCCTCGATCCTCACCTCCTGCCGTGCCCCCTGCTGCTGCTGCTGCTCCCTGTTCCCCTCATCTCCAAGAATTCTGGGCACGTGGCTGTTGCGTGCCCCTCTTCCTGATGGAAGTCGCAATAGGGTAGCTCCACCCTAACCTCCCTCCTTCTTCTCCTCCACGCTCCTCTCCTGGCCCCAAGGCTATGGCCATGGCCTCCTCTTGATCGGGGAGCCGGGGCCTCTGACCCTGCCTCCAGCCTGGGGGGTGGAACTGGTCCTGCCTCCCCTGATAGTGGCCTCTCCCGTAGTATCCCCTCTGTGGCCCCTGCCCCTGCCACTCTGGTCTCCAGCCCAGCCTACGGTCGGGCTCCTGACGCCCCCATCCCGGTTGCTGTCCTTGGAGCTGCCTCTGCTCCCTCTGCCTGGGCTCCTCCCTCCTCTCTTCCTGTCTTCTTCCTCCCCTCGACTCCTTCTCCTCCTCAGTCGCCCACCTGGCCAACTTCCTCGCAAATTCTGGGTTCGACGCCTCCCCGTCGACCTCTCTCGCCGCCCTCTCCATCAGCTCCTCGTAGGAGAGAGGGGGAATCCTCTTCAGTTCCATGCGGAAGAAACCCTGCTGCAGGCCCAGGGTGAAGGCCATCATCAGACTGTGGCCCGGCATCTCCTGGACTTGGGTAACCTCCTCCTGGAACCGATCGACGTAGCTCCCTAACGTCTCGTTCACCCCCTGCTTTATGTGGAACAGGGACTCAGACTCCTTCTTCCTCTTCTTTGCGGTAGTGAACCTCACATGAACCCTCGGCGTAGGTCCTCGAAGCAATAGATGGAACTGGCCGGCAGCTGGTGGAACCACTCCCTCGCCTTATCCGGAGGGTGATGGCGAAGAGACGGCACTTGAATCCGTCCGACATCTGACGGATGGAGACCACGTCTTCGAACCACTGGACGTGTTGAACCGGGTCTCCCTTCCCAGTGTAATAGGACATCTCGGGCTCCCTGAACCCATCTGGAACTGGAGCTGAAGAGACCAGCTCGCTGAAAGGACTCCCTCCCCCTACTGGGCGAGCTGGCGAGTCTCGTGAGCCCAGCTCGCCGAAGCGACCTCGGCCTGCCGAGCCGGGAAGAGCTCGCGCGCCCGGGGAGCTCGCACCCACGGCCCTCCTCGGCAACTTCCTTCCCAGCTCGCCTGCCGGGAGCGTCCTCGCCCAATGAGGGGCGCGGCCGCGATCTGATTTGCCGGAGTCGAGCACTCGGCCCGCGTGCCGAGTGCGAACTTGACCAGATTCAGCACCTCGCTTCTGAAGTCCTCGAACATGCCCACCGTTGCGAGAGGCGGGGGGGGGGGCGGCGAGCTCGGCCTGTCGGATCCTTGCCCTGTCATTGAACTCGCGAGAACTTTTCTGTGCTGACCACGCTCCACGCTCACCGCACCAAAATGTTGAAACCGGAACCCGGCTTCCTGTAGAGCTCGCCCTTGGGGAAAGGGGTGGTCTCGCGCCTACTTCGTTCCTGCAAGGAAAAACAACAAGACAGGAGAAACAGGCCCAGGGCTCGGCGGGGAGGTCCCACCACAAACCGGAAGATCTCAGAGCGCTTCCCCTCCTTAGCCTGAAGCCGAGCTAAGGTACCCTCAGAAAGCACAGAGAATTTGGGGAGAGGAGCACAAGGAGAAAACGTGCCTTCAGGGGTACCCCTTGGGTCCTATTTATAGTTTTCAAAACCTGGACTGCCAATAACCAAAATAGCTGACCTGAAATTACCAGGAAACCCTTGGCTGGGCCTGCCAACAGCCAAACTCCGCTGTTTCGAAGGGCTATGGGCAGGCCAGCAGGGCTTAAAACAGTAAAAAATACCTCCGATCCTCAGGCGAGCTGGGACCCCTGGCTACCTCGGCGTGCTTTGCTCGCCAGCTGCTGCCGAGCTCCACTGCGGGTCGCGAGTTGCAGCTCGCTCGGCGAATGCCGAGCTCTGGGTCGCCGATCGTCGATCTCTGGTCGACGGATGCCGAGCTCAGGCCCGCTCCTGCTGCCGCCGAGCTTGCCTACTGCTGCTGGGCTCGCCTGCTGCTGCCGAGCTCGCCGAGCTCGCCTGTTTGGCCTTTGTTGAACTTGCTCGCCGGACACGGGGTTGTACAAAGGAGGTCCGCACAATCCCGCTCAACAGTCGCCAGTCGCCACTCGATCGTTTTGTGGATCCTCTTCACCGCTGCGGAGTTGGCCCTTTGCTGTCGTGCGAGCTTCGACAAGATAATCGCGATCCTCCGCCTTCGCGCCTTTCCGCTCCTGGGGCCTTCGAGAAAGTCTTCCATCTCGCCAGCGGAAGGGAGGGGCGAGTCTTTCCTAGTTTCTTCTTCTTCTTCTTCATTTTCATCCCTTTCAGCCCCTTGGTCCTTTGACTCTAAAGAGGCGGAAAACAGTCAAAATAAGAAGGGGGGATGGGGAGAGCGAGAGTGATGGAAAAGTGGGGAGGCTCTCGCTTGCCTGGGGAGGGAGGGACGTCTTTCCCCGTCGGACGGCGAGAGGGGCTGGGCTGATCCTCTGGGCCTTTTTCGAAAAGTAGATGAAGCGGCTTGCCTCGACCCGGGCGAAAGGTCCTGCGCTCCGGTGGGGTGCTCTCGTCAAGCGGGGGAACAGGGGGTCCCTCTATTGCCAGAGGTTGATGTCTCGGCGTGGGAGTGGACAGTTCGGGATTAACCCCTCCGACAGGGAGGGTGAGTCCGGGCAACGGGTTGGTTTGACCAGTTGGTGGATTGGGCGGAGCGGCCCCTGAAGCGGACGACAGATCCTGATTGTAGAGGTCGGCCGCTCATGAGTCCGCAAGCGAAAAGCCGGCGGTATCCCTAGGCACCGACCCCTGCAAAAGAAATGGTTTTTCAACATACAGCTACGATCAAACTCTCGAAATGTCCGCGTTAATGGAAAGCGTGAAAGGATCGAAGAATACCTCTGGCAGAGAAACGGGGATATCGGCACGGCTTGTAGTTGGGGTAGGCGGGGCTCGGTTCTCTTTCAGCAGGTTCCGCCTCACTATTTTAGCCTTTTCTTCTTTGGGCGGGAACTCTCGCCAGCTATCTTCTCGGTGGCTGGCCTCTCGTCGGTTGGCTTCCCTCCAGCGGGCTTCTCACCAACTGGTTTCTCGACCGACGCCCTCTCACCGGCATGCCTCTTTCCCATCAGCCATGGGGCAACCCTGTCACAGTTGGCACGAGCTCGCGCCTGGGCAGCCGCGAGACGAGCCTGAAGCTCTTTCGAGAGCGGCTTTTCGGCGGGTTTGGCACACATCTTTACAGGATGGGGGAGGCTCACGCAGGGAGTAAGGACAATAGAGATGGCCTGAAGGACCAACTCAGCGGCATATTTATTGAGCAAAGGTGGGGTCTACTGAAAGATTCCCTGCCAGGTCAGCTTATACCCGCCGAATATTTGGGGTTGGACGAGTCTTTCCGAGCGCAAGGCTAGCTCTCAAAGAGCGGGGATTGTGTACAACCCCATATTCATTGGGTAGGACCAGGATCCCCTCAACGGCTGGGATTGGACTAGCTTCGGTTTAGTTTTGGGCTTCAAAGCGAAAGGGTTCCCGCCCAGGAGTCAGCGAGAATGATCGCGTCAAGCCCCGGCCGAGACCCACTTCTGCCCAGAAACGGGCGAGAAGGCTCGCGCCTCGCAGAGGGCGGAAGCAGGCTCCGTCCGGGGGACCCTTCAACCCCTTTTTCCTCAGCTCCCGCCGAGTGAGGGCGCGATGGTCCTCAGCATATGGTTCTCACCGGGTGGGGGCCAGGGCCCCGGGTGAAATTATCTAGTTACCCTCGGGTAAATTACCTATGTGCCCCAGGGTTTGCATTTAGAATTTCATAACAGCGAGATTTGGCTATTGGCAGACAAGCCAAGAGTATCTTAGTAATTTCAAGTCAGCAAAGACTATAAATAGACCCGCAGGGGCTCTTCAGAAGGCGAGCTTTCATTATTCTCTAAGACTCTCTAGCTCTTTCTGAGGAGCTCCAAGCCCAGCTTTTGGCTTTGGAGGGGAAACTCTCAGAGATCTTCCGGGTAAGAGGTGGGACCTCCCCGCTGAGGCTTTGAGTCAGTTCTAGGTCCTTTGCAACCAGTCAAGGGTCGGGGTTTGAAAGAAGTAGGTGTTGGCTGCGCCCTTATTTTCGAACTCTCGTTGAGCTCAATTTCTGGCTTCAACAGTAGGACACATCCTCGACGAATACGGGTTGTACACTTAGCTTAGTGTCACAAAATTTTCATAGCTTTTTAAAGTCATTATTAGTCTCTATTAATTATTTTAGCCATCTTTGATCCCAAATGAATTCTTAAAACAAACAGGTTTATTTTTAAAATTACCACGCTCCAGTCATTTGACACTTTTGCTGCCGCTTTTGGCCTCCAACGTAGTCGGTCAACTTGTCTGGGCCGCATGTACCGTCCCGTGAGAATGTTAGTCATTTTGAAAGAATAGGTGGTCTAGATGACTTGGAAGGGAGCAATGTTTTTCATCAACTCAAAATTCTGCGAGACGTAATTATCAATATGTCTCTCTAAGAAAACTATAAAATGACTTCGTGCCTTAATTTGAAGACTAGCAACAATAGACAAAAAAGAAAGCTTTGAGTTTTTTTGGCGAGTTTGTGAGACTTTGATTTCTCCTTCATTCTAAATTCCCTCTATTCGGTCTCAACGCTCAAGTTGAAGCTCCAACAAACACGGAAAAAGTCATAGGAGAGCGCTTTTGCGGACGCTTCAGCTACGTGAACTTGAGTCTTTTTAATCCTTTATTTGCCTTCAAGTCTTGTAAATTGAGAGATGACTCGTCACTTGCCTAAGATCTCAGACACTTGTAATCTCGAGAAATCTTGTGGATTTTTGCCCGACAAACATCCGGTCACGTGGTGTTTCATCATTTCTGGATTTTTAATGCTAAAACGTTTCGTGTAATTGCTGATTGATTTTCATTTGACTGTTTGCATGCTCGTTTTACTCTCGAGTTATGACGGTCAAATTTTATGAATCGGGGCAAAACCAAATGACCGTAATAAATTTGATGTTGTAATTCAATATTATCTAAATTTTAAGGTTTAAGAACATGATTTATACGGGGCAATGTTATAAGCAGTCATATAATGGCTAAACGTAGTCCATTCATATTTTAAGTCCAATGAATTTGTGTTTTTTTGGACCATCAATAGCCATTTTAGATGTTTCTAAGACTGCCAATAGTCATCATAGGAATTGTGCTCATACACTTATGTCCATGCTATGAAATAGTTATTGTAGTTGTTCAAATCCTTTCTATTAGGTACCTATGCGTACCTTAGGGAAGTGTGCCTGGCGATCTGACCGTTGCTTAAGCTCTGGCGCGAGCAGATCAACGACACATATTTATTTGGATCGTATTAAGAACGGTTTAAGATACGGACGGATTCAAGAAATACGGCCTTATTTCTACCTGAAATGATTGCGCCGTTAATTAATAGTCAAAAACGGACCTTTGTTCAAAAGAGTCTCCCTCCGTGTATTTGAATTTCGGTAGGGGGGAGTTCTCCTATCCGTAGTTTGTAGGATCCTACGGCTGAGATTATGCAATTTAATAACAATAATAATAAAAAAGGTTTTTGTTAAAAGCTCGACCATAAGACAACAGTAGAAGTATTTATGAACAGAGAAGGGCGTATCTTTTCTCTTCGGTGTTTGGGGTTTAAACTTTGGAAGAGCGGAGCAGAGCACACAACACAGTGGCATTAATGGCGGGGGGGATGGCCACAGAAAAGCAGGGCGGGTTTTGGGGGGCCTAGACGACGGCGAAGCTTAGCTTCAACCCGGACAGGAACGCGTGGACGTGATTTGAGCCGTCTGATCTTTAGAAAATACGCCGGTTGGGGGTTTATTATTAGGAAAACAGAGGAGAGAATGGGAGAGAAGGGGACGGCACCGGATTTGACGGGTTTTCCTCTTTTTCTTGTCATCTTTTTTTGTTTTGTTTTGCCCCACCGCTGCCCAATCACTCGTCACTGGATTTATCAATTTTTTTCTCCTTCGCACTGTGTGTATACAGTAGAAAGAAAAAGCCTTTTTGAGGGCACTATAGTATATTATATTGCTCTTGCATTTGGGGGAGAGAGAGAGAGGGTGCAATAAATGGAATTGAGGTTATGGCAGCGATTGTTGCAGTCGCCATGGCGGCGTTGCAGTGGCTCTAATTCCGTGTCTTAAATACATTGATCAGCGCAGTGAGAGCTCTGCGTCGAGAAAGAGAGGAGAGAGAGATTGAGAGATGGGGAGGATGTAAAAAACGAGAGAAAAAGGAGGGAGAATTCATTCAACAAATTAAGAAGAAGACAGACAGAGGAGAGAGAGAGAGAGGAGAGAAGTGCCAACAGAAACTGCTGCTGCGGGAGCTGAGCTGCCGGCTCACAGAAGTGGTAAGAGGAAGGAGGTAAAGAAAAGGAGCTTCCTGAATCCCAACGCAGACTCGGGTAAGTTTGGACTAAAAGCCGGCCGACTTGAGAAGAAGAAGAAGAAGCAGCAACAGGCAACAGCAACAGCATCATCATCACCATAACCCAGGTTCTTGTCTTTCTTCACCGAAACAACACAAAGCTGATCAGAACCAAAAAAGAAGAAGGAAAAAAAGAGGCTTTAAAGTTTAATCCTCTTGCAGCTGGTATGGGTTAGGCGCCGCGCAAGAGAAGAAGAGGACTCACTATCACTATGTGAGATTCCGAAGGGAAAGCAAAATTAAAAGAAAAAAAGGAGGCAGGGGAAGAGGAGAAGATCGTTCTAATCTTGCTATGGATTTGATGCTGCGGGGGGATAAGGAGGAGGCGGCGGATTCATTGCAGAGGAGACCCGGAGAATGGCGGGTTTCTCTATAGGAGGCGCCGGCAGCCAGGCCCACCAGCGTCAAGCAACCGGCGGCAGCCAGGACGCAGATATTCCACCAGAAAGCCTTTTTCTCTACACCACCGGCGCCGGCACCGGTGGTGGAGGCGGCGGTCACCGAGGCTTCGAGCTATGGCAACACCACCAACGCCAGCATCATCATCAGCATCAGCAGCAGCAGCAGCTTTACTCCGCCGCCTCCGGATCACTCCTTGCCTTCGGCGGCGGCAATGATCCCATCGGGCCGGGCTCCATCCGGAGCGCTCCGGGCAGGAGCAGCGGCGGCGGAATGAGCTGTCAGGACTGCGGCAACCAGGCCAAGAAGGACTGCGTCCACATGCGCTGCCGCACCTGCTGCAAAAGCCGCGGATTTCACTGCTCCACCCACGTCAAAAGCACTTGGGTCCCTGCCGCCAAACGACGCGAGCGCCAGCAACAGCTCTCCGCCGCCGCATCCCTCCACCAACAACAGAACCGTCATCCTTCCCCCACCCATCTCCGACCTTCCGCTCCCTCCTCCGCCGCCGGCGAACCTTCTAAACGTCCCAGAGACCTTTCTGCCCGTCTCCCAACCATTATCGCTACCTCCACCTCAGGTTCTCATCTTCATCATATATAACAATGTCTGTTCGTCGTCCCATACACCATTTTAATTATAACCGTTCTCCTAAAATCTCAATGTTATTTAATTTTCAGGTGGGTCTGAAGCCGCAGCCCTGAGCTTTCCGGCAGAGGTGAGCTCCCCGGCCGTCTTCCGTTGCGTCCGGGTGAGCCCCCTCGACGACGCAGAGGATCAGTTCGCCTATCAAACCGCCGTTAACATCGGCGGCCACGTTTTCAAGGGCATACTCTACGACCAAGGCCTCGAATCCTCGCCGTCGTCAATGCAGTACCAATTCCACCACGGCGGCGACCCCTCTTCCTCCGGCACCGGCGCCATTTCCTCTGCCCCTACCACTGCCCCCGCTCCCGGCCTTCTCCCGGATCCTTCTTCTCTATACCCCGCCCCTCTCAGCGCCTTCATGGCCGGAACTCAATTCTTCCCTCACCACCCCAGACCCTAGAGGCTGCAGTTCGTAGTCGCCAGCATTCAAAACTTCTCCATCTGATTTTTACAGCAGCAGCAGCAGCCGCAGCCGCAGATCTATGCATTCATTGGAACTAGCTTCTTCTTAGTATTCCGTTTGTTGTTATTTTGTCTTCTCACTAATTCTATCTCCTTGGGATTCTAACATATATATATCTTTAGCATGCATGGCTTTATTTACTACTACAAACCCCGAGGAGAAGAATTGAGGAAGAAGAAGAAGATATCTAGACAGACTCGATCTACATTATTACACTCTTCAATTCCCTTCATGACTCTCTCTGGAATTCAAGCAGCGGTATTTATTTGATAAAAATCAATTTTGACGGGCATATACAAATTACAGCACTGGCTCTATTGATTGACGGATGTGACCCTTTTCTCTATCGGCTTCTTGGCTTAGCGCTGCTGGAACCGCTGCGTTCGTCATCGGATCAGTCAAGTGTGAACAGCAGCTGATGAAACCCGTTCTTCTTTAAAAATGGGGGAATTAATTACCAATCCAGAATCTACGACTAACGTATAGTTAAGCTGCTGGTTCGTAATTCATCTTAGCTTCTACTCTTTAATTTTTCTTTTTTTATTTTTCTAAGTTTGATTGCCAATTGTCTTCTTTCTCTGAACAACCTTATAAGCTTTCTAAATCCGTCTCCCAACAGTCTCGCTTCTATTATTCATTAGATGAATACATACTATTTACAGTAATCTTCCCTCTCTCTCTTTCTCTATCTATATATATACATATATATAATTAATGAAGCTGCTTTATATATATATTATAATGCATTTTTGATATTTCTAGGTTACATATGTTGAAACTATCTTACTATTTTGTTAGCATTTTTATTTTCTGATTTTATTTTACTGTTGGTGGTGGGTCAATTTTGTTTCGTTATATAATAATATATTTTTTTCTTTCTATATTTATATGGGAGCTATTTATGCTATAAACCTAAGCTATCTTGTATATGTAGTTATGTTATGTGTATGTATATATTTAAAATTTATAAACTTTACTATTTAATAACCAAGAAATTGTAAAGTTGGATTATTTAGATCATTACAGAGGATACAAAAATTGTGGACACATGCATCATTAGTATTGCTTGTGCAAGTTTATGCATCTTAGAGCATTAATTCTTGTTTTTGTTCTTGAATTGTGTTAAATGGTTGTTTAAGTAAAATTTAGCCATAATTTCTGAATAATATGGAACTTGATAGAGTAGTAATGATACCCGATAGTAGAAACTTGAGATTTGTGACATGAGAAAGTAAGAATTGAAATTGGAAGTAATAGCAGTTTATAAATTATATATGTAGAAGTTTTTTTAAAAAAAATTTCCTAGTAAACAACTAGTAAGCTAAGGCTTCATTTGGTAGAGCAGTTGCAATGTAAAAGGAGTTGTTGTAAATGAAGTTTTAGGGGAGAAAAATGACGTTAAATTAAATTTCTTTTAAAATCAAACATTGCTTAATTAGAAAATATATGTTGTTAAAGTATGAATATCCTATATATATAGTACTTGTAGCTGTTTGTTAATTTTGGTTTGTTGAGATATTTTATTAGAGGCTTTCTTGCTTTTTTTTATGTGACTTGAATAGCAAAATATAATTATGGAAGAAGATTTAAAATCCTAGAATGAACTAGTTAGATCACAAAGCACTTATTTAACTGCTAGCAAGGTTTGTTTAATATTAAATTCTAGCTGATTCAAAAAAAACCTTAGCTGATTAAAGCTAGCCCTTAGGCCCCTTATATATATACTTAGGGCTAACAAACTTTTGTATATTGGAGTCATGCACATGCTTTGAATAAGCATGCTTTTTGTAATGTCCTTGCACATTATGCATGTTCTCCTTTTTCTTGATCATAAGTTGCAACATTTTGAATCCACGCTCTGTGATTGATGCTACCGATTGCATATCCGTCTGCTTTTCTGATGTTCCAAATTCTCAGTTGATAGTTTTGTTCTTCATCACTCATTTGTGATTTTGATTACATGGCTCTGGCGAGCTAAATGATATCGATTTGTTTGCAATGCATATACGCATACTGATCGTTGAGCAGTACATTTTGCTAACTAGGAGACTATTAATTAGCAATATGAGATTTTATTGCAGATATGAGGTTTTATTAGCCGTATGAGAGAGTAACTAAGATTATCTACACTATATATATACTTCCCCTTGTTACTCCCATTGTAGTGATGAAATCTGTAATCATGCGGTTAGATGTTTTTTTTGAGTAGTTTTCAATTGTAATTATATTTCAACCATTGTTTTATATGGCATTTGTGAGCAGCTTGATGAAGTAAATTCCCTGCGCTTACATAAAACAAATTTGTTCTTGTGTAGCATTTCATTTAAATATAAGAAATAATTAGTAGCAATCAATGTTATTAAATATAAATTTAACTTTTATATTGAGTGTTCATATTGTATATGCATGTGCTGCTTTCAATGTTTGAAAGTGAAAATCATTGCAGCTTAGCTATACTCTGACATTCTGCCTATACCTAGCTTGAAACATCTACGGGTGCTATTCTGTATTCCCATAAAAGAAACCATATTGCTCTATCTCTTTAGTGCAAATATACAATATTGCTTTGTATATTGGGATATTTTTGTTCTTCAAGTACAGCAGAATGAAGAAATGTAGTAATTAATATATGAAATTCTTAGAAATCAGTCAATCAAATTAATTTTTCTAAAGAATGTATTGATTTAGCTTTCCTCTTCAATCTCGAAGATTACTTCATTCGACTACGCCGATGCCTAGTTTTCGTACATATTTACGCATCATTCCAATTTACAACTCCATAATGTTTCAGATTTACTTGTTCCAGAAACTATGTTATCAGGTATTGGTAATGTGATTTCAGAAGAGCTGAACCCCTCTAGGCTTTGATATATATATATATATATATATATCACTTGAAAGCATATTTACTTTTTTAGTAATTCAATGTTGAAAATAGGGGCCGGGGAGACAGAGAGATGTGTGGATTTGGTGATAATATTAATGCTGGTAATTGACAGCTGCTGTCTTCTCGTTGACCATATTGTTGTAACCCTAGTTAAGAGATTTCAGTACAGTATGTAGAGAAAAGAGGGTAAAAAGATTGTGACATGAACTGATTGTGGGCTGTTTTGTTTTGAAATTGTAATGGCCACATTCTGCTCTGATTCAGGCCATAAAGAAATAATGGGAAGCGTGGTCTGACGAAGCATTAAAGCTAGTTAAGTACACCATAAGATCTCATTCTGGTTTGCATGCAAGCTTGTGTCTTCAACTTCTAGCTTCCATAACAGGAGCTTCATTGAATTCTTTCGAGTACATTCCTCATGGCGCAATGATACTGAAAATTTAAAATATGTGGGACAACATCTGTCTCTCCTTCTTTCATTATTGTGCATGCATTCACATCCATAAAGTGGCAGATGGAAGAGTACTAGGAATGAAATAAAGTTCTCCTTACATAATGATTCATTCAATTCGAATATGGTTTTTTGCTTGGTTAAGCTTGGAGAATATCATTTTTAACTTTTGTTTGATATATATTTACTATCTTATTATTTTCTTATGAAATCAAATTTTATGGATGAGGCTGTAGTTTTTGATGAGGCTAGGCTTAATTTATTAACAAAATGGTGTGTAAATAATTGACCACTCATGATCCCCACAAACTGTGTGTAGATCATGGAGTTAACCGCCGCGCATGCGTTAGGCGCACCCGATCTACCGCACGACTCGTGCATGAGATCCCACCACGCACGCAAATCGCCCGTGGCCGGTCAAAATGGTAGACCGCTAGGGGTGAGCATGAAAAACCGCAAACCGCAAAAACCGCCTGCACCGCAAAAACCGCACTGATTTTTAAACCGCACAGCGTAGTTTCGCTGCGGTGCGGTTTTAAACTTTTATAAATCGAGCGCGGTTCGGTGCGGTTCGGTTTTTGGATTTTGAAAACCGCAAAAATCGCACCGCACCGAATATTTTGTGTATTTAATTTTTTATAATCATGCACGACTTTTAAAACAAAATATTGCATAACAAGTGTTGATATATAAGAATGAATGAATCTCATGCAATAAAGTTTAATGTGAAAATATTTGTCTACAGAACTTGATATTCACAAAATATTATATAGTTCATAAGTTAGTATGACATTTCCAAAAAGAAAGACAAATAACTGCATCAAAATTTATAAAAATGAAATCACATGTTGTAAGAAAATGATTTAATTTAATACAATAAAAAGAAAAAACATCAAAACATAAAAGAAGTCGTAAATTATCAAGCAACATTCATAGTTTTGATGTTTGTCTGTATTCTATGTAAAATACATGTTAAAAACCGCACCAAAACAGCAACCGCACCAAAACAGCAACCGCACCACAAAAAATCGCACCGAACTGAAACCGCACCGCATAATTTCGGTGCGGTGCGGTTTTGCTCGGGTAAAAATCGAGCCATTACGGTGCAGTTGCGGTTTGTGCCAAAACCGCACCAAACCGCACCGTGCACACCCCTAGCCGCCTCCGCTCCTCGGCAGCCGCCCCCCATTGAGCTGAGGGGCTCCCGGCTAGCAGGTGCAGCCTCTCCCACTCCCGCAAGGGTGCGACCGCAAGAGGCAGTCGTGCGTCGTGGCTCCACCCCGCAACAACTCACCGCAAACCAATGCCCACTTGAAGTGGTCGGCGCCGCTTGCCGTGGCCGGCCACGCCCAACCCCCCGACCAGGCGCATTTGGCTGGGCGCATGCATCGCGGGCGGTCGGCCGCCCGTACCGCGATCGCAGGTTGCGGCCGGCGCTAGGGCCGGCCGCCCTCCTTGCTTGCCCGCGGTGGACCGCTTTGCCGGTCGTGGCCCTCCCCTGTCGGTAGCCTGCTTGTCGGGTGCTTGTCGCCCTTAAATTGTTAATTGCGGTCCATCTCCACCGCCCGATCATTCAATCAGGATCGTCGCCGTTCTTTACGTGGACCCACCTAAAATCCCGCCTAACCGCCATCGTTAGTAGGGGATTTTATTTATTTATTTACAGTTTGAATGTAAGAAAAATTAGATAAATAATGTGTTTAAAACTATGTCAAATATGCTCTGCTCCCAGTAATTTGGGCTGTTATGGTGTGTGGATAGTCGCATAATTATCATAACCACCACCTGGAGCTTATAAAAAGACCCCCAGACCTCTCTCATTTCTAACATTTTCTCCTCCCAACTTTCTTCTTGCTCAGGTCGGAGCTTTGCCGAAATCCTCCGACGAGCCACCTTCTCCCATCAAGTGACCCGAGAATTCATCTAAGTACACAACGCTTTACAGAGGAAGATGTTTCGCCAGCCACTCTGAGAAGTCTCCTACGCGTGACACATTTTGCAAGTCCCCGCCAACGCATCTCTACGCACCTCGCAGCAGTGTTCAACATCCGGGTAGCGTCCGAGAGCGTCCACCGCCGTTTGAAGACAATAGAAACTGAGCTTTGTGTGCGGCGGTCTGTCGCCCATCAAGCGCATCTGTATTATCTCATCTCCAAGCTGTAACGAGTTGCGACATGTCTCCCTCGATTCCACTGACACCTTGTAAAATGTCGCTGATAGTGAAGTTTGACTGACACCGAACCGGTCACGTGATTCTTTACCCACTTGAGAAATTTTCACATTAAAATTGTCTTGTGTACTTATTATGTAACTGTTTGGGTACTCAACTGCTCCACGGGCTAAGATTACCAAGTTTAGTCTTGTTTACTATGGGCGTTGAGTTGGCCACAACAATTTGACGTCTATGGGAAAAACATTTCCCAAAAACTCTGAAGACAGTATCCACCACCCTGCGATACTCATGATCGACAATAATGATAAGAAGACTAATGCTATATGGGAATCTGTAGGAAAAGGTCCCGGAAGACATATGATATAGAGAAAGAATTCTCCGATAAAAGTAGCTTGCCAACTCCTAAGGGATTGGTCCAAGAGCCATTCTTCACTACGTGTTTGACGATGAGAATGCCAGATACAATGAGTTCAGGTGTGCGAAGGTTCACGACCCACCTATCGAAAAGCAAGGGCAAGACGAGCATCATGCCCTGATGGTTTGCAATCTTTTCTACAAATGCTTGCCATTCGCCCAAGCCATTTTGGCACACCCTATCCCGAGTGGCTTTGAGTTCCCAAATATTGAGAAATTTGATGAAGCTGGTGATCCATTAATGTATGTTGGACCTTATGTGGCTATTATGACATATGTGGTGCCTCGAAAGAGCTTCTGTGTCAGGTTTTTCTATCACGTTAAAAGAACAAGCTATAGCTTGGTTTCTCTCCCTGAATTTGGGAAGGATTAACAATTTTGAGAAATTAGCACATCTTTTTATCAACCAATTCACTTCCAGTGAAAACAAGAGGATCACCGCCAAAGAATCAAGCAAGCAGCAAGTTAGAAAAAGGAAGCAGGAGAATAGTCCTCTCCCGGAACCCAAGAAGAGATGTGGACATCACGCAGATACTT
Organism: Platanthera guangdongensis; assembly: GCA_039583875.1. Classification (NCBI taxonomy): domain Eukaryota; kingdom Viridiplantae; phylum Streptophyta; class Magnoliopsida; order Asparagales; family Orchidaceae; genus Platanthera; species Platanthera guangdongensis. The sequence goes on along the minus strand of CM077163.1, from coordinate 220,549,380 downwards.
GCCGAACAAGAGAACATCGTCGACGTCAAAAATTCACGTCACTCGATGCCTCTCATGACAAGATCTTTCAAGTTATTTCCGATCAACCTGCCTTGCAAAGGCCCAAGCCGCTCTCCCCAAATTGGGGAGATCTCTCAAGATATTATTAAAATCACCGAGAACCTGGTCAAGATACTAAGGAATGCAATCTCCTAAGGGAGGAAATTCAGCGGTTTGCTTGTCTAGGGGAGATTGATCTGTTCCTACTGAAAAAGAAAGAGCAAGACCACCATCCAGGCCTAAAGAGTGCTACCATAACCATTGGGGAGCCTTCAACCAAAGCGAATCAAGTCTTGGTAGACAAGAGCATCACAGTGAACATGTTATTTCTGTCAACGCAGATTCAACTTAAGCTGACAAGCGGAAATCTTGAGCTCAAGTCAACTAGTGTGCGTATCCCAAGAAGCGTTCTAGTTCTGGTCTTAGGCGTTGTCACTCTTCCAGTCATTTTGGGGGAAGAATCCCTACAAACAACCTATGACGTACAGTTCGTCGTCATTCAAGCAGATTCCGACTATGCCGCAATACTTCAACAATCACTTCTGAATGTTTATCATGCTCGCACATGCCGCCATATCTCTAATTAAAGCATTCAAGAAAGAGCTTGGAGTCAAGTAAAAACACTCTACCACACACCGACTATGCAACTTTGTCTCTTTTTGTCTGACCTAGAGGTTAGAAATAATTTTCTAAAAATTCAACAAAATATGTTTGTATAAACTTTAGTTTACATTTCATTTCAATACAATATTTTTGTTTGCTCTTGATTTTGTTGTCATAGGAATGCTCGAAGCTCAACCGTCAAACCGTTAACAGTCAACATCACGATAATCCTTATTTGCCTCTGATTGAAGGTAAGTCCTTCTCCCCTGTGGTAAGGACACGCCGCTGGGGCCATGCCAAATGACCTCTCATTGACCTGGATCGAAGGTATGCATGTCTCCCCCGCAGTAGGTCACGGTGAAGCCAGGGTAACCCCCCTGCATGCGTTAAATGGCTGGTAGGGCCTACCCTTCGCCGTCTCCAATGGCCTCTCACTGCCCCAGATTGACGGTAAGCCCTTCTCCCTCACGGTAGGTCACGACACCGTCAGGGCCTGCACCCCTCGTGGTTGCCTCAGTTCGAAAGTTAGTATTTCACCATCACAATCAGTGACACCCACGGTTCAGATATCTTAATCTCTGCTAGGCCATAAGGTCTCTCCCTTCACCTTGACAGTAATTGAGACGTCACCAGGTCTCGTCCTTCAACAATCAACCGATCAGCGACATCCCGCAGTCTGACGCTCTAAGTGGCTAGTGGGGTTCGCCCCGCACCATGATAATAAGTTACGACATCACATGGGTCTCTTCCTTCATTTTCAAACATCTGAGAAAGACGATCGTGAAAATGCTCAAAGCAACGACGTCAATACCGTACAAGCTTAATCAATATTAGATTAAGGCTAATCGTTGGGAAAAATTTGCAAAGGCAATTCAAAAGGGTGCTTAAAGCGTCATACAGATCATACAAAGCTACTACAAAGCATGAGTACAAAAGCTCAAAAATAGATACAAAGTCTATCATAAAATGATGGGATCGTACACACTTAACTAACAAAACAAACATACATAAAGATACAAAGGCAAGATCATTACTCGCCCACAACATCAACATCGGACTCAGAGCTCGAACCATCATCCTCGAAAATATCGTCAAAGCCAAGACCAAAGACGTCACACTCAAGTCTCCTGGTCACCATCCAAAGAGCTTTTGACACTCCACGCCTAAGTGCGACCTCCCAAACATCTTCAATCCGGGGCTCCACTTCTTTGGCCCAAACCTCATCTCGGATCTCCTCACCAAGTAGGCAGTGGTCGTGCATATAGTCCAAGGAATCCCTGTACTCTTTAGGCCATGCAGCCTTGGGCTCTGCAAATCGATCCATTGAAGAGAGCCGCTCCACATCAGCCTTCGAAGCCACTAGCTCGGCCTCTAAATGAGAAGTCTCTTCCAGAGCGTTATTCAACAACTAAACAGTCTGCTTTACTAAGGAATTTTCTGTCTGCAATGCCACTCGAGACTCCTCAAGTTCCTCCTTCAGCTCCGACCCAACATGTCGAAAGTGAGATATGTCTCGATCCTGCTTCTCTTTCAAGACAATAATAGAATTCTCCGCTTCCCAGAGTCTCTCCTAAAGTGTCAGATAGTCATCCTTTAATCTCACATAATGGTAATTTACATGAGCGCTCTATTGACCTGAGCTTCAATCAGCAACAAAAGAAAGGAGTCAGAACAATACAAAGCAATAGAATCGTAAACAAAAAAAAAGAATTTACTCACCTTGCTGCTCATTGTCTTTAAAGAAGAAGACACGTGTTTCCCTTTCACCACCTGAGGGACTGTAATGCTCCTGAATTTTCGATAATTAATTTAGTCGCGTAATAATAGCGTAAGGGCATTACGTTAGTTTCGATGCGTCAGCAATTTCTTTTGTAAACATCGATTATGTAAGGCAATAACAAAGAATTTTTAATTTATTTTATTAAAAGTTCCCCCTATAAAAGCCGAACCCTTAGAATTAGGTTTTTACGGAACTTCTTTCGCCAAACACGATCACACGATAGGAGGAGATGGCCTTTTTCAGAAATCTTCCGTCCGTCGTCGCCGAAGCTTGGGTACATGAAATCGTTGTCGGAGTAGAGATTTGGACTACTCTTGCCGCGACCTTCGTGTGCGCGAAATTACTTATTGAGGGTTTCTTGTTGCCGATCCGTGGTGTGGTGTGCTAAGGAAGCCGGAAATTTAGAGAATTGAGGCAAGTGACGGTCTACCCCTTTTGCTTTGTTGTTATTGTTCTTCTCCCTTCTTTTCTTTCTCGTTAAGATCCAAGAGGAACATGTTTTGTCACCTTGGTGTTTGAAATTTTGGATTTGGAGATTTGTAAAATTCGGTCTATGCAGATTCGTCGAATGTTCCCGAGAAGTCAAGTAGAATTCATCGAGTATTCTCGTGTAATCTAAGTAGGATTCGTCGATAGGACAAGTAAAATTCATCGAGTGTTCACGAGAGGTCAAGCCAAATTCGTCGAATGTTCTCGTGAAGTCTAGTCGAATTCGTCGAGTGATATCGTGAAGTCTAGTCGAATTCGTCGAGTGATATCGCGAGGTCGAGCCGAATTCGTCGAATGTTCCCGTGTAGTTGGCTGAGTTAGTTGAGGAATCCAAGTAAAATTCATCGAGAGTTTAAGCGAATTCGCCGAGTGTTCTAAGTAGAATTCATCGAGTGTTCACGAGAGATCAAACCGAATTCGTCGAGTGTTCTCGTGAATCTAAGTAGAATTCGTCGAGTGTGCACAAGATGTCTAGCGGAATTCGTCAAGTGAACAGTAAATTCGTCTAGTATACCCTTAGAAATTTTTGGATTTTGCTTCCCTTGCGTCGGTGTGGCAACCCGATGCTAAGTCTTAGGAGATTTAAATTTATTTATGTATATGCATTATTATTGTTATGATTTTGAACTTGTGTTGACATTGGATAAACAACCACCACCTTAATGCCTGCTGTGAATCATTACGCCCGGTGACTTTATTATTTGATGCTTTTGGTTGGTAGTGGATAAAGGACCACCACCTCAGTGCATGTTTCTTTAGTTGTGTTGGTCTGATGGTTTGTGTTGGAAAGATGACCACCATCTCAGTACTGTTTTATGTCCGACGCTGATGATTCACTCTTTAAGCTAATCAATGCCTTTTCTACAATTATATATACTCATGATAAGGACATCATTAAGAGTCATTTCCACACGTAGTGCAAGTCTTCTCCTTATATGGTCGTTTTGTGCCAAGCTAATCGTTCTCCTTACTCTTATGTTGTTGATTTCTGTGGTTTTGCATCTTTGCAGTTGGGTTGGTAACCCACTTACCTTATTAAACCTTTTGATTTATGTTTAAGACGCATTTGCGCTCTTTGTTGTTGAGACATTCTGTTCTTTTGAATGTCTCAGGTTCAGCTCAATAGTAGGTAGTGCCGACCGAGTTTGTTTTGCCAGTCTCCTGCAACTGTTTCCTTCCCTCTCCCAGTTGAGGAGTGGTTGGTGTTTTTCTTCTTGACTTCAGAAGTTCAAACTTTTGCTGTTATTGCTATGGGTTCGTGTCAGTTTGTTGGCACCCATAGTTTAGTTTCTTGTGCTTCAGACTGTTGTGTTTCTGTCTCTGCTACTACTGCATTTTCACAATTGAAGTGTTTCTCGCTGGGAATGTTTTATGTTAGATTGCATGTCAGTTATTTTTCATCTAAAAAATCTACATTTTAGCTTATATTCATCGCATCTCTTTCAACTTTATATCAACCTACTTTAATGGATATAAAACTTCTTTCTTTTACTTATACTAAATTTAGAAACTACACACATTGTCATGTTTGTCGGGTTTTCACGTTTACATAAGATAAGTGAATGTAGTAAAATAGAGGTTTTCCGCTGCAAATTATATTTTTTTCATCTGTGGACTAGTTGATCCATTAAACCGATGGACACGGTCTTGAAATTTAAACTCAAATAGCATTTTCAACCATAAAAATACATGTCTTTTATAAAGTTGAACAGAAGTTTGTCCTTGCCTGAGCGTCTGCAGTTGTCCCCTACATGACGTGACATCACAACACGTATTTTCTCTTACTCTGATAATACTTTAAATCTCGAGAAAATGCGGGTTGTGACAGTTGGTATCATATGGTTGGTTTGGTTTGTTTGGCATGTTAGACGAACGACCATTTCCTTTTAGTTAAGGTTTTGGGTTATTTCATTTCATCGCATACACACACCGATGTGTCATTAGTTGGTCTTGGCAGAAGCATGAACACTACACTCATAAGTAGGACAAAAGTATACATGACATATTATGTAGTATGAGATGCATAAAATGTGTTTGTATATGGATTCTCATAGGCATAGTAACAAGTGACTGTTAAGTTGAAATGGGGGACATAACAATCATCACCTGAATGCTCATTAGATTTTACCTTTCATTACATGCATGTGATATTATGTAGTATATGATACATAATATTTCATGTGTATGTCGCTCATAACATACATTAGGGCCTTTATTAGAATGCATAGCACAACATGCACCACATAACATAGCATAAGCACGCGTGCCAATTTAAGATTTACATGATGCCACTCGTACACACATGATTTGAAAAGAAAATTTAAGTGATTGTGCATTCATGTTATATGCACATGAGACGAGGGATGGCGGTGTCTAATCCTAAGTTACAGCATAACATCATTCATAAAAAAATCCCAGAGGAAGGTAGTAGCAAGAACAAATGTTTGTGTATTTCCGGTCTGTTTTAAGTTGAGTAATTCTGGCGTTTAGCTAAGTATTGATGAGACGATCGTTAGTATTTGTAGAAGATGGGCCTGAAGTGTCAGATGCTAAGATCGGCTCCCCAGTCCGAGGGTGAGTCTTCGAGAGCGCATAGTGAAGCGATGATAGAGGAGCTGCGTCTGAGCAACGAGACTTTGTCAAGACATATGGTTGTGATGCAAGCATTGTTGACTACTACCTTAGGGGCAGCAACCTGGTGGGCAGCCCACTGAGGTAGATCAGGCTGTGATTGTTCCTCCTGCCCCCTTAGTGCCTATTATTTTATTGCTGCCTGAGATGAATTTCATCTCGTATTTCTAGTGCTTAGGACCCCCGACTTATGATGAGAGGGCTGATTTCATGGCGTTAGATGACTGGATCGTTGATATCAAAAAGATGTTTTCCTATTTGGGAATTTTTGAGGACAAAAAGGTTATGGTCGCTGCTTATCAACTGTATGGCCTTGATAAAGGTTGGTGGGTCAAAGGAAAGGAAATCCTTGTAGATGGATGCTCATGGGAAAGATTTAAGGGGGATACTATTGAAAAAGTTCCTGCCGATGGTGGAGCGAGATAGGTTGATGAACAATTTGCTGCATTTGAAGCAGATGCAACTCACAGTTGGTGACTATGAGATTGAGTTCAGCAAGTTGAGCAGGGTTGCTCCAGAATTAGTAGCCACTGAGGAAGGCAAAGTTAAGCATTTTCTGGGTGGTCTTCGAAGCGACATCCAACAGTTAGCCAGCGCCTACCGATCTGAGAGTTTTACGAAAGTAGTGGAGGCCACGTTGAGGGTTGAGGCTATCGACAATACCAAGAATCGTGGCTTGTTGCTGATGAAAGAAAAGAGAAAGTCTGAAGATAGTGAAAGCTCTTGGGCATCTGGCCCTGCTTTAAGAAAGGAGGCAGATAAGTATGCATTTTTTGTGGTCATCCGGGCCACCCTGTCGAGAAGTGTTTCAAGAGATTGGGCACTCAGTAGCAACCTCAGGTGCTTGCGATTCAGAGTGCACCCAAGGGAGAATTTACCTGCACCTTTTGTAAATGGAAGGGGCATGATGCCGCCCATTGTTGGTTAAAAGACAATATTTGTTATCAGTGCGGACATAAGGGACACATGAAGTCTAGATGTTCGCAGTCCCAACCCGTAATGCAACCAATTCCTCTTCAAGCTCTGCCACCATCGCAACTGCAGCAGTTGGACGTGGGAAAGGGGAAACTGAACGTTGTAACCAAGGAAGAAGCCCAGTTTTCAACCCAAGTGATTTCAGGTTTGATCCCGGCCTAGTTGCTTGCTAATAGTTGTAGGTATATTGGGGGTCATATTAGTTACGCGCACGATTTTATAGGCGAGTTTAAGGTAAAGAATCTTTGGGCGTGAGTTATGTTCGATTCGGGTGCTACTTATTTCTTCGTGGCTAGGAATTTTGTAGACCGACATCGTTTGGTTATCGATCAAGGTAGCGATCGTGTTAAGTTCCTATCTGGTGATTCGTTGGTGTCCAATCAGGGTATCCAGAATTGTCCTATTCTCTTAGGTGGATTTCTAGCGTATGCCGATCTGAAGGTGGTAAATTTAGAAGACTTCGATGTGATTTTGGGTATAGATTGGTTGTCCAGATATGATGCGGTCATCCAATTTAATGTTAAGCATTTGGACTTTAGAATGGATAGCGGCCAACCCATGAGTGTATTTGGTTTTCCCCGTCAGTACTCCTCAATCATATTTGTGAGATTGTACATAGATTATAGAGAGCTGAATAAAATAACTATCAAGAACAATATTCATTGCCTTAGATTGATGATTTGTTTGACCAGTTGCGAAGTAGTGTTGTGTTCTCAAAGATTGAACTTCATTCAGGCTAACATCAGTTGAGGATCCATGAGTAGGACGTTCCGCGAACTGCCTTTCGTTCCCGGTATTGGCATTTTGAGTTCTTGGTAATGTCTTTTGGATTAACAAATGCACCCTTTGTTTTTATGAACATGATGAATATAGTGTTCAAGGATTTTTTTTTGATCACTTCGTGGTTGTCTTTTTAGACGATGTTCTAGTATATTTTAGAAATGCCGAGGAGCATGCATTGCATTTACGCTTGGTGCTTTCCACGCTGAGGAAGCACATGGTGTTTGCGAAGTTAAGTAAATGTGAGTTTTGGCTGACAAAAGTGTCTTTCTTGGGACATGTGATAAGTAAAGATGGGACCTTGGTAGACCCAACAACAAAATAAGCGCAATTTTGGATTGGAAGAGGCCTACAATGCCCAAGGAGATAAAGAGTTTCTTAGGGTTGGTAGACTATTATAAGAGATTTGTGTAAGGATTTTCAGTGCTGTCTGCACCCTTAACAAGGCTTACGCAGAAAAACACAGCTTTTGTTTGGAGCGACAATTGCAAGGAAGCTTTTCAGGAATTAAAGGAGAGGTTGTGTTTTGCCCCAGTTTTGGTGTTACTCACTGAGGGATTAGAATTTGTCGTTTATGTCGACGCTTCGCGAGTTGGTCTCAGTTGCATTCTAATGCAAGAAGGAAAGGTGATCAAGTATAAATCAATACAATTGAAGGTACATGAAAGGAATTACCCTACTCATGATTTGGAATTTGTTGCGGTCATCTATGCCTTGAAGTTGTGGAGACATCTTTTATATGAAGTGTCATGCAAAATCTATATGAATCGTAAGAGTTTGAAGTATGCCTTCACCCAGAAAGAGCTTAATTTGTGTTAGCGTAGATGGATGAAGTATGTTGCGGACTATGATGTCGATATCCTTTATCATCCGGACAAAGCTAATATAGTGGTTGATGCCTTTAGCAGGAAAGCCGCGCATGTCTTCAACTTCTCTATGCAGTCCTTTGTGGATAAGTTTTTATTGATGGACATTACTGTTAAGGATGTTGGCATGTCATCTAGTTTGGAAGTTGAAGAGCCTTCATGGATAACACTTATAGATTTCATTAAAAGGATGATCCCGATTTGCAACACCTCTGGAGAAGAACTGAAAAAGGAGAATTATCGGATTTTTCGATTGACCAAGCTGGTACTTTGAGATATCGTGGTAGGTATTTTATCCCCTCCGTTGAGGATATAAGAGCAAGGATTTGTGATGAAGCGCATGACTCAAGTATTGTCTATCACTCTGGTTCTACAAAGATGTATCGAGATCTAAAGTAGATCGTTTGGTGGTCAGGTATTAAGAATGATATAGCTAAGTTTTTATCTGAGTGTTACACTTGCCAACATGTTAATACAGATCATAGAAGCCCTGTGGGTAAGTTAACGCCTTTGGATATTCCCAGCTGGAAGTGGGACAATATTTCAATGGATTTCATTACTGCTTTGCCGAGGTTTCCCGAGGGCATGATGTTGTGTGGGTCATTGTCGACGGATTAACAAAGTGTGCCCACTTTGTGCCTTTTAAAATTAGTTATTTCATGGAAAAGATGACATAGTTTTATTTGGATGAGGTCGTCAGATTGCATGGTGTGTCGATGAGTATTATGTCAGATTGAGATTCTAGATATATGTCCCGTTTCTGGCGAAGTTTGCATGGACCTTTGGGTACAGACCTCATATATTCTACTGCTTATCATCCGCAGGAAAATGGTCAAACAGAAAGAGTAAATTAGATTTTGGAAGATATGATTAGATGCTATATCCTGGACCATGGTGGGGCCTAAGACAAGTGTCTCAGACTTATGGAGTTTGCTTACAATAATAGTTATCAGGAGAGTTTGCATATGGCGCCTTATGAAGCCTTGTATGGGAGGCATTGTCGAAATCCCATGTTTTGGGCTGAAGTCGGTGAGATGACGTTGCCGTCTTTGCTAGATCAATTCCCTCTTTATCATCACCTGTAAGGAGTATGTCATTCATGTAGCAATAAGAACAACTAGCCCTTTAGAAGTCTTGAGTATGAAAAGAGAATGATCCGCAAAACATCGAGCAAATCCAATAACTGAGATAACTTTGCTGAACTTATCGAATCAGGCCTGTGGACTTTGCTTTAGACTGTATATTGCCTTCCGCAATTTGCATATTTGAGACTTCTCCGGATCAACATACCCAGTAGGTTGCTCCATGTATACCACTTCTAGTAGATCGTTATAAAGGAAGACATTTTTTACATCTAACTGAGACATCTCTCAATCCTTGTTTACAGTCGCAAAGAAAAGAACGTGGATTGTACTAATGCGAGCAACCAGGGAGAAGATGTCAAAGAAATCAACACCATATGTCTGAGTGAAGCCCTTGACAACTAGTCTAGCTTTATAGCGATCAATAGTTCTATCAGGGTGAAACTTGATGACAAAGACCCACCGAAAACCAACTACATCCACCCTTGGAGGGATAGGGATAAGAGTCCAAGTACCCCTTTTGGTCAAGGTCTTCATTTCTTCATCTATAACAGCATTCTAATGAGGAATAACAAGAGCTTCGTGATAGGTAGTCGGGGTGATAGTGACTGAGAGTGCAAGAGAGAAATTCCCTCTAGTTGGAAAAAAAGAGCATATGAGACAACATCATGAATGGAATGCTTAGTGTAAGTTTGAACCCCTTTCTATAGAGCAATGAGAAGATCTAGATCCGACTTATTTTTATATCAGATCCATCCGTTGGAGTGATTGTTGGTACGAGAACTGTCAACAACGGCTCCAAAGGCAAAGTAGGATCAAGAATAGAGGTAGAGAAATAGAAACTGGCATAAGAAGGGGAGGAAGAGGCGTAGGAGAAAGAGTAAGCTCGGGTTGAGGTGCAAAGATAATATATATAAAAGGGGAATCATCAGGTGGTGAGAGAGTATAGGATCAAGAAAAGTAAGGTGTATCTTCAAATAACTTGACATCAGCAAAAATATACTATTTCCAGAGAAGAGGATCAAAGTATCGATACCCCTTCTGAGTCGAATATTAGCCAAGAAAGATGCACTTAACAAAACGAGAAGAAAGTTTCTCATGACCAGGAGAAGGAGAGTGGACAAACGTCGTACAACCAAAGACACGTAGAGGTAAAGAAAATGGTGTGACTCTTGAATACAGGATTGAGAACGAGTTTTGCCATGAAGAACTGAAGAGGGAATACAGTTGATAAGATAATAAGAGAGAAGGATGGTATAACCACAATATGATCAGGGAACATTTATTTGTGTGAGAAGGGTGCGAGCAACATCCAGAAGATGACTATTTTTACGTTCAGCAATGCCATTTTGTTGAGAAGTGTATGAACAACTGGTTTGATGAATAATATCACGATGCATGCGAAAATCTAAAAATTGATGACTAAGATACTTTTTAGCATTATCAGTGTGAAGAATTTAAATAGACAAACCAAACTGAGTACGTATCTCATTATAAAAGATAGTGAACACAAAAAAAAGTTTAGAACATTCTTTTAAGAGATACAAACAAGTACATCGTGAGAAATCATCAATAAAGATAACAAAATGCAGACTACCTCTACCTATAGACCTAGTAGGAGAGGGACCCCAAGTATCTAAGTGGACAAGATCAAAGGGTTGAGAAGAATTACGTCCTTGTCTTGCTAAATATGAGGAACGATGGTGTTTGCCAAGTTGGCAGCCTTCATAGTTCAGAGAGGAGTCCCCCTGAGGTAGATTTGACAGAAGTTAGTAGATGAGGCGAGGAGGAGGATGACTAAAGCGAAGATGTAATTATAGAAGAGAAGCGGAGAAAGCAGTGACATTGTCTAGGAAGAAGAGAGCTTTCAGTAACAATAAAAATCTTCTCCTTGATGTGAATATCCTGAAGAGAACAAGTATTAGATGTAAAGGTAACCGTGCAATTTAGTTGTTTACAAAGAGCAGGAACATATCATAAATTGCATGGAAAAGTAGGGACATAGAGAGTGTCCTCAAGTCGTAGAGACGGAGTGGCGTGGATTGTACTAGTCTCGTATACAGGAAACAGAGTACCATCCGCAATAAAAATCGAAAGTGACTGGTTATGCTTGTCCAAGAGAGAGAATAAACGAGGATTATATGTCTTGTGATTATTAGCCCCGGAGTCAATAAGCCACTTACCCTGAGTGACCATATTAGCACTTCCTAAAGAGGAGGTAAGGGATGGGGATTACCTTATGGTGTCACTCATTGAAGGGCGAAGATGAGGATACTTGACCCAACAATGATCTACAAGATGTCCTGTCTTGCCACAATGAGAGCAGAGATGGCGAGACAGGACACGCCCATCAGAGTGACCTCTATGAACACTAGGATTACCAGGACGAACTGAATGAGCAATGACGTTAGGATAGGGTGGGGAGGCAAGTAGAGGACGTTGTAGAAGAGTAGTAACAACGGTGATACGAGCAGCGGTAACATCAAGAGTCGGAGAGTCAGCTTCTCCTAGAATTTGTTATCTAATCATATCATAAGACTCTGGAAGGTGAAGAAGATAACACACAATCAGAAGTTCCTAGAAGTATTTGTGTTGTTCAACAAGATCATCAGAGAAGCGTGATGCTGAAGAAGTCTCACGACAAGAGCTTGCAACTCCTGGTAAACAGTAGTAGGACTCAAAGTGGGGCGGCCAAACAAATCAATATATAATGTGTATATGCATGAAGTTTGAGTGTGCTTGGAGTACAGAGCTACAAGATGAGCCCAAGCAGCCTTAACCGTCTCATCATGGTGAATGACGAGTAGGTACTCATCTGGAAGAATATTAGCAAGCCACGTTCTAACAAAAGCATCATTGGCATCCCAGTCATTAAAGTCAACATACCCTCGAGCAGGAGGGTCATCAATAAGATGATGAAGTTTGTGTTGAGATCATAATAATAATTGAAGGAAACACTCCAATCCGAGATTACTGGAAGGAGTGGAAACAAAGGCAATAGTATGAAAAGGAGGCGCAGACATGATATAAGAAAAAAGAGTCAGAGTCTCTATAGAGATCAGATAGAAAGATAAGCTGCACGGATAGAGACCACAGAGTTCACAAACCTCTAACCGAGCAATTAGAAAGAGGTCGCACCATAAGGACAGAGACCACAGAGTTCGCAAGAATCGAATAGAAAGAGTCTGTAAGGATCAACGGGCGAAACAGACCGAAGGGCTTAGCGGGCGGTTAGAAAAATGGAGTCCGCAGAGATTGCAGAGGTGCTCAGTAGGCAGTTAGAAAATGAGTCTGCAAGGAACGAGTTATGCTTTGATACCATGTGAGAAAATCTAAATAACAGACTTTTCATTTCTAAAAACTTAAATTTACATGTGTATGGCCCCCTATTTATAGGGAAGAGAAGATAGAGAGAATACAACAGACAATGTATGATTAAATTACAACATGAGAACTAGGTGAACATATATTTACAGACCGTAGCGAGCTATGTGGTTAGATAAGCTATCCACCCAATGGCTATTAGTAAAGTATCTGCCAAACTCTAGTCCACTTACCACAGTTGACCACTAGAAGCATCAAATGTGGTTAGACAACTCTAACCGCCAGACCGCAGTGGCTTCAGCCTCCTGACCGCCAGACCACAGTTGCTTCGGCCTCCTGACCGCCATACCGCAAATACGGTTAGATCACCAAGCTTCCCATACTCTATTAAAGACGCAGTCTCAATGGTTTTCAAGATAGCCAGACTGACAGACCTATCCGTCAGAGCTGTCATCCAAACCGTCAGAGCTAGACCACCAAACCACCAGAATCAGATCGCCAAGTCTAGACCATCAGGATAGACCTCCAAGACCAGACCTGCTAGTCTACCAAGACTAGACCACCAATATGCCAAGACCAGACTGCCAGTCCGCCATGACCAGACTCCCAGTCCGCTAAGATCACGAGTTCTAACAAGGGAGAAAGAGATTTTACATTTATGTTAACAACTTTGATTTTCATAAATATTAATATGCCTCTTTTCGCTTGAGTTAGAGATGATAGGGGAAATGAGATATATAGTGAGATTTGATATCGAAAGATAGATATTCGCGCCTTAAAAACATTGCAGGACAGCGCACCAAATTTTCTCATAAATACCTTTTATCGATCCATCATAATTGATAAAATGTACTGTTAGAAATCATAGTTAATTTTCTTTAGAGTTTTAACTTGTTTTCAAAATCATTTTATTTGATCCACTTGGATTTAAATAAAAGGTTAGTTGGTATTTGCAAGTATTGAATTAATCACTTCTCTATGGGAATGATCTTTACTCACTTTATATTACTTGAATTAACACGTGCATTTGCGTGATTTATACATACGTTTCAGGCAAATCAAGTTTTTGGTACCGTTGTCGGGAATATTAAGTTTTTTGCACTGTTGCGATGACATATCAAGTTTTTGGTGTCGTTGTTGGAACCAAAAAAATTGGTTCCTACGTTCTGACAAAGGGGGTGATGAGAGCTTACTAGTTTAGTATTCGTCTTGCGCGAGACTTGTTGAGAAAAAGGTAGCGAGCAAAAGAATAGCTATGGACTGCTTACAAACAAGACATGCGTGCTGCAGCAAGCAGATCCTGCCACACACACAGAAGTCTATATGAACTTCCCCTCCTAAAGCCATTGTTGAGCTCGACACAAGGGAGGCAAACATTGAACTCGCCCACCATAGGGGAGATGAAGGTCCCTTCAACTTGTGCATTGAGGTCCTATTTATAGGCAAATTTAAGGGGGAGGGGGGATTAGTCTGCCAACAACCATTCCCACCTTGAGCAGAATGTTATTCTCAGACCAAGAGGGGGGAGTACTCTCTTGAAGGCCGACAAGTACTCCCGCTGAGTACTCCCGCTAAGTACTCCCGCTGAGTACTCCCGACGAGTACTCCCGACTAGTACTCTCATGCAACGTCTTCCTTTGTCACTTTTGATCTCGACAAATTACAAGTTATACATCCGTTGTCGGGGAGGAGCAATTAATTTAGTGTTTTCTTGCATTATTAGTAAACCATGAGTATTTAGAACTCAAGTTTTTATTTTATTCTTATTTTTATTTGCATTATGTTTAGTGCATGTCCTTGTTTTTAAATTTTAAAAAAACATGTTTTGCTTTATGTTATCCTAATTTATTTTAAAGTTAATAGAGCATATTATTCGTGTTCGATATAATTTTCATTTGTAGTTTATTTTTGGAAAAAATAATTTAATTTTATTTGCATTTGTTCCCAAAAAAATGTATACACATGTGAGATGCAAGTGGTGTGGATCATTTAGTCATACTAGTGATGCATGTTACATAAGGAGTGTGGGGGTATCATTCGTACCTCACAAAATATAATGAATCTAAATCTTTAGGTCATCAATATTGTGCGACAAGTCATTATTACCATATATGTGTCCCCACGTCAAATAGTTTCTCGGTCTTATGAGTCGACTTCTTGGTTGTCGAGAAATAATGTTAGGAAGTGTTTATTTTATCATGGTATTGATCACGTCTTGAAGGATTGTGTCAATTTTAAAATACAGAGGGAGAAAGATTATGAATCAGATATCTAGATCTTGTCTACTATCTATTTGGACATCACTCCTTTAGCCTATGACGAGCAATTTGAAGTACCACCATATTTACCTGTGACGTACAATTGTGGATATGACCATCATAATTGTGGAAAACTCGTATATTGATATTGATGTGTCGCCTCCCCATACACATTCATCGCCTATTTTTGATTCACCCGTGAAGAAACCTGAACATATATTTTTTGAATTAGATACTACTAGTGTTTTTCTATTTTCTTTGCAAAACTTTTCTACACCTATTTTTCTCGGTCTTGTCGAAGATATTGCGTAGAGTGATGATCCAGAACCCGATGTTGTGCCAAAGTGGGACGCGAATATTGTTCTCTTCGATGGAGGGAAGGATTCTTTGGAGCATGATGATGCGCCAAAGTGGAATGAAGGGGATATCCTTTCTGATGAGGAGATTTGCACTTCTTTATTGGATGAGGAGGTCCAACTCACCACCGAGGCCCTTGATTTCTCGGGTCCCTTTATTGCGATGCTTACGATACCGATATCGATCAATCTTTAGAATTGCTGGAAGTGAAATCGGGATCACTCCCATGATTAGAAATCATTTATGTATTTCTTCTATTTTATTTCCTAACCTCCTTCCATTGCCTGAGCTTGTGCATGTTGATTTGTCACAGGTACTCCAATAGGGCATGAAATATGTTGCTCAAGTAAATGAGGAAAGCATCTTTTTATGTGAGGAGGATGATCCTTCTCCATAGAAGAAGCTCCTTTTTTAAAGTGTCTTCCATGCATCTACCATATGACAATGACAAATTGTTGGGTAAGGATACATATTATGGTGAGAATAGTGAGGAGCATTCCTCCTCTCCTTACGTTTCATTTCCTCTACATGTGATGGACATGTTTGATTATTTAGGTAGAGGAGTTACTGTTTTATCGCTATATCGGTACCCGCTAATGACACGGGTATTAGAACAGTTACCTTTTCATTTTTCGTTTCATTGTCCAATAAGTTAGAATTTTAAAATTTTTGAATAAGTCGTATTGGGAGGACAATAACCTTAGCAGTTGTCTTATTTTTCCTGCATTTCTAATTTTCAAGTTTAGTTTGAGAAGTCAAATTTCATTTTTTTTATTGAATATTTTATTTTGTTGGTGCTAACCCCCCATCTCATAAGTCCCATCGGGACAATTAATTAGACACTAATTAGGAGGCAGACCAACATTAACTTAATTTACAAATTAAAAAAATCGCATGATGATTGTTATTTTGAGTGTAGTGATGGTTGTTGCAACAAATTTCTTGATGTCCTCTCCTTAAAGAAAGCACATTGTGGCTTTGAAAATGTCGATTAAGTTGAACCGGCGCACTGCGGATGCCTGTTGTTGATTTAGCTAAAATAAAACATTATTTTTTGAGAACAAATCCCGGCCCAATAGTGTCGCAGTTCTTAATTTTTGAATCCTGGAAGTAGAAACTAGGGTGCGAGCGGCGATACCAACGAATGGTGAAAGAAAAGCGTGATTAAGTTTAGCTTATCTTCCTCAAAGTTGATTATTATTTTGTTGTGTTGAAAGACTTTATGAAGTTTTTTTACTATTATTTTATCTATTTGGATGATATGATGTTTTGGACTATGATATGATAATGACATTATCCTGTGATAATGTATATGTTGATTGGTTTATATTCTGATGTTGTAGAACTAGAATGAGTTTGTGGCCAGAAATTTTACTCCTATAATCATGAAATCTTGTTATGGCTATACTTTTTGTCCATTGATTCAAGTTGTAGGTTACTCAATTGGCAAGAGTTAATACAAAGTACCAAGGCAAATGAGTACCTTTATTAGCAATAGGCATAAAAATAAGAGTTGAGAAGATATTTTAGATTTTTCTCGATTTCATGGGAGTATTTAATTTCACTTCTATTATTCTTATTGATTAGATGATACTTTGCTTAAATATATAAAACTATTTTCATGCTTAAAATAAAATCTTTGTTAGGAACTAACAAAGGTTTAAGTGTGTGGGTGGAATAAACCTACCAATTTAATGGAGAATAATTTGATTGATCGTGAATTTAATGATCTTAATTATTACTTTAATTAATGAATAAACTATTCCAATTATTCAATGACAATTAATTGGTAGAGCTAGACAATTCTAAGAGTTTGAATTATGAATTTGAAGGCAGTAAACTTTTTGGGTAAAACTCTCTTAAACTTTATTTTATACACAATTTTCTTAAAAATTTTACTTCCTGACAATCTTTTGTTATTGACTTTTAAGAATGATAGAAAGGGGTGAGCAATAACTGAGTTAGCGATGTAAGTCAAACCATGAGATTAAGTAGTTAATCCATTTTGATGATCCACTAGAACTTTTGAGCTTGAAGCTTTTAATTTTGATACAAATTATTTTGTGCTTAAATTATATATATTCTTACTAGTTGTATGTGAGTAAGTTAGTCATTTATGAGTGTTTATTTTTTTAAAAAAATATCATTGTGATATGTAGCCAAGATATGTGTATACATAATTGGAATGATCCCAACTATAAAAGAAAAAAGAAGAAAAAATTTGTTGTAGTGATATATGTCTCAAGTATGTGTACACCTATTTAGAATGATCTCAACTATTAACATAAAAAGAGAAAGAAAAAATTATAAATGTCGTAGTGATATGTGACCTAAGTATGTGTACACATACTTGGAATGATCCCAACTATGTGCATAAAAAGTGTGTTGTTTGAGAATTAAATCTCATAATATGGTGAACTATTAAGATTATTAACTAGGGAAATACCACTCTAATATCAAAACCTAACCATGAATTTCTAATCAAGCCAAAGCAATCCATATAATTTTCTTCTAATTGAACAACTAAACTCAGGTTGAGGCTAAATCAAAGACTAAACCTATTCTTACCCTTTTCAATTAATGTGGAAGTGCAATGAGAAAAATTGCATGAGTATAAATAATTTTAAAGAAAAGCACACATAATACTAGAATTCTTAATTAAGCTTTATCTTTTATCAAATTAATGGATTTGTGAAAGTTTGAACTCTTAATGATTGACAAGGTTATCAGTTGAGTAAAGTGAATTTCTTGAGTAAGCTATAAATAATTCTTGACAAGAAAAAAATCATTTGAATTCGCATCTTATGTTATCTCCTCATCAGATTTATTTAATTATCTTTGCTAGAGACTAGCAAAAGATTAAGTTGTGGCTATGATAACTTCTCACAAAAATGTTATTTTGATTTATATTTTTAATTCTTTGTCTAATGTATTTGATAAATATGGGTTAAAATGTATTAAACATGAGTAATTAAGTATTTGATGTAAATTTGGATATTATCGTCATTTTTATATGTTTTTGTTGCAGAAATTCCAAAGTATCCAACTTGAATGATCAAAGGTTAAGCATATTTGAAATCTAGAAAAAATATTACAACAATATTGTGACAGATTATTTGATGTTTGGTGCAGTAAATAAGTGTAGAAAAAATATGTTGCAACACATTATAAAAATTCACGAAATATGTTGCAACAAATCAGCGGTAACTGAAATTTGAAATTTGAAAATTTCAAATTATGTAGTTATGAAAGCAAAGAAAGACATTTATTTGGCAATTAGGAGATTTTTATTGTGGAGGGACAACCTTTAATAGGCTAAAAAGAGGGAAATCATTATCTTTTCATCATTTTCGAAAAAGATAAACTAGGTTTTGAAAAAGAAAGGAAGGGACGCACCAGATCTTCATCGAATAGGAGGTTTACAAAATTCTGAATGCAAGTTCATGTGACGTTTAGATATCTGAACATCATGACTCGTATGAACTCTCTAATTTGTGGTGTGTTTCTAGAATCATGAATTAATTTTTTAGGTTTTGTATTTTGAGAGTACTTTGTTCTATTTTGATGTAATCGCTCGGGACCATGAACCTCCTAGAGACGCGACTCGCTTTGAGAATCTGCCCACCGAAGAAATATCAGACATAATATGCTCTCTGCGCACGATGCATGATGACCAGAGCTACCGAGAAATGCT
This sequence comes from Platanthera guangdongensis, assembly GCA_039583875.1. NCBI lineage: Eukaryota > Viridiplantae > Streptophyta > Magnoliopsida > Asparagales > Orchidaceae > Platanthera > Platanthera guangdongensis. The sequence goes on along the minus strand of CM077163.1, from coordinate 220,530,502 downwards.
CTACGCATCCCCACCCAATGTACGCTGAGGCCGGACAAAATGACCGTTAGTTCACCTGCCAAAAAGTAAGAAATATGATTGAGGAAGAGTATGCCCAGGGTAAACACCGCCTCGCAAACGTGCGGCCCCGTTCCATCATGGATCCCCGCTCGCTCCTCTAGTCTTGGCACACCCAGTACAACACGGGATCAAGCTGCCACACTTTGAGGCCTTTGATGGGATAGAGGATCCCTTAGAGTGCATAAATCACTTCGAGACAATCATACAACTCTTCAACTAGCCGTATCAATAGTTATGCCACGTGTTTCCCACAAATCTAAAGGGACAAACATGCACATGGTTCCACTCCTTGCTGGAATGAGAGATCAACAACTTTGGGGAGCCCGAGCTCCTTTGCGACATCTTTCTCGGAGGGCTCTAACCAATCGTGTTCTACTTTGCCCTAATACGGGAAATATTGCCAAGCTACACAGACCTTGTCCACAGGGTTGAAGTGCAGATTGCAGCAGATGAGGTCATTGAGGCCCACTGCTAACAGTTCGAAGGGACCTCCAAACAGAATAGGGAGTCGGAGTCCGCACCTCCAACACACCTAGGAGCGACGACCGTTGAAACAACTCTCATTGGGAATAGGGATCTCGCCAACACCAGGATTTTACTCCTCTAAACACCACTCGAATGCAGGTGATCATGGCCATCTAGGACTCCAGTATACTTTGCCAACCTAAGCCACTACTACCAAACTGGGGATACCAAACATAGTATTGCGAGTTCCACCGCGAGAATGGTCATATCACAGAGGACTGCACTTGAATGAAAGAGAAGATTGAATGCCTCATCAGACAGGGGCAAATGGGAAGGTAATTGCAAAACCAAGCACCAAATCGGCCATCGTCGCACTAACCCGAGAGAGAGCAGCCCCCTACGCGCCAGGATGCGTATGGGGGCAGACAAATGGTCGGGAAAGTCAAAACCATAGTCAGCTCACCCTTCCCATAGCCCATGTCCTCTTCGTACCTGATAACTGTAATTTCAGAGTTATTTTTATATAATTTTATTTCAATAATTGGTTTTATTTTAATTACTTTTTTGTTTAAATAACCTTTAATTGACTTTTTTTATAATTCAGGTTATTTTGGGCTGCAATTATCAAATTGAAGCTCATTGGACTAATTTGAGCACTTTTTGGGTGTTTTTGCAAATGTTGAAAGTCTGGTCACGAGTGTGATCAGGGGGCGTGACTAATCTAGTACACCATGTTCATTCTCCAATGCACTAGAGAAGAAGCCACATAAGATTAAAGTTGCACGCCCCTATCACATGCATGACAGGAGGGCATGTTCAGCTGTTCAAAGGGCGTGGCCAGACCTGCTGTTAAATTTTCTCAAAGTGGTCAGCAGGATAGCCTAAAGCCACATGAATATTCTCAGAACTACCCAGTTAACACCTTGATCATGCGGAATTCCAAGGAGCAAGCTTAACACCAACCACAAATGGAAGAACAAGCAGGTCTTATATTCATTTACACTTCTTTACAAGTCAAGGTATACATAGCGAGACATGATTTAGCTAGTACACAAGATACAAACAGAAAGAACAAAACAAGCCGGGCGGACAGCACTGGAGATCGCCGAGACCGCCCAGTCCGTCAAGATCGCCGAAGCCGCCCGAACTGCAACTGCTACAAGCTGAATAGCACACGGAGTCCGCCGAGACTACGAGGTCGTGCGGACACACCGTTATTCGCTGCCTGCTGAAGAACTGAGAAACAGACCGCCTACCCGCCTGAGACCGGCAGACAGGTTATTGGAACTTAGACAAGCTAGAGCAGAAAACTGACAAGCCACAGAAGCGACCAGCTGAGACCGCAGAGACCACACACTTCAATGCCCAACTCCTGGGTCCTTGAAGCTAGTCGCACAACCTACACACAGCAAACCGTCAGCACTACTCAACCCGCGCGGACAGAAAACTGCAGACCACAACACTTGTCCAAGCCCAACTTACTGTTGACGTGCCGGGGGGATTCTATTTATGGGCGAGGTGAGGAGTGTGGTCACCACCCTAGTGAATAGAATCACCACCCCAGCCCGCGCACTAGCAAAACATCCGTCTGCTGAGTCCGTAAAGACTTAGCCGGATTCCAAGAAGACCGCCAGGAGCAAGACAGATGTTCACTACTAGGCGGCCTTGCACCAGACCGCCCACACTGTGCGGACAAGATACAGTCCGCACAGTTCACAAACAACACCACACATGGACAACCATAACCCCTTCAGCGACAGTCCACACACAACCGAGGTAGTCTGCATAGCACAAGACCAGAGCCTCCATCTGCCACAAGTCCACGACCAAAGGCAGTCCGCCCGGTCAACAACAGACTTGCAGGATAATGCAGACACACTGGACTTGTCACAGAATGTGACCAAGTCTAGTGAAACACCAAAAGGCCTAGCGCGAGCTCGGCGGACAAGGCCCAATCCGCCAACATCCAAAGCAGATCGCCAATTCCACCAAGATAAGCAGATCACCAAAACTACTCGCACAGCTGTCCAGACAAAACGGCCAACTACCGGACTCCGACGCCAGTCCGCGCAGTCCTCCACAGCAGCTAGCACCTGATGTACCACCAGAGCTCGGCAGGGGCCACAACCAAACTCCAAGGCCAGTCCGCCACAGCGGACACCGCGAACTCGCCAGTCCGCAAGCCTCCCGCGGACAGAACACCCAAACCGCCGGTTAACATGAGCTTGCACAACCACAAGGCCGCTGATCAAAGCACTGCCTACAGCTCGCAAACCGCAGTCCGCTCAGTCCGCATCCCTAGAAGCCCGACTTCTCTGGCCATAGGCCAAACAAGCCGCACAACAGACCGCTCAAGCCGCATACCAGGCCGCTCAGGCCACATACCAGGCCGCTCAGGCTGCACAAGCTTCTCTTCAACAGCCAAGCCACCAAGACAGCCAAGGTCACCAGGCCGCACCAGCAGTCCACCCAGGCCGCAAACTCAGACCGCTCAGGTCGCACAGTCCTCCTGGCCTGTCCATCACTCACTTCCACTTCACAAATTTCAACACTCCCCCTTGAAGTGAGAAGTGGTGATCAAGCCCAGCAAGCTACGTAACCGCTGAAAAGACCCCTTCGACAACGGCTTTGTGAAGATGTCAACAAGATTATCTTCACTCCGAACATGCCCGACCAGAAGAGATCCCTCCAACACCTTCTCCCCTATGAAGTGGTGCTCGATCACAATATGCTTGGTCCTTGCGTGATACACTGGATTGTTTACCAGTTTGAGAGCACTCTCATTGTCACCCCGGAGTAAAGTAGGTCATTACACTTCTTCATGAACATCCTCTACAAGCCTCCGCAACCAGATGGCTTCCCGAGCAGTCAAGGCCGACGCCTTATACTCAGCTTCCGTAGTAGACACGAACACAGAATCCTGCTTCTTGCTACACCACGAAATGCATGCTGATCCATAAGTGAACACATAACCCAAAGTTGATCTCCGATCATCCGAGTCACCACCATAATCAGCATCTGTGTACCCAAGTAAAGCAAAGTCCGCATCTCTACTATAGAGGAGTCCCATATCAGAAGTTGTCTTGACATACTTTAAAATATTCTTTGCCGCCACCAGATGAGACTTCCTTGGTTCAGTCATAAACCGACTTACTCAGCCAACAACATAAGCAATGTCTGGCCTTGTAATCGTCAGGTAGATCAAGCTCCCTACAAGATCCTTGAACACCAAAGGATCAGGAAGAATCCTTCTTTCATCTCGTCGAAGCTTCAGCCCATGTTCCAATGGAGTAGAGCAACTCTTCCCTTCGCCCATGCCAAATCGACTTACAATGCGATGAACATATCCCTTCTGGCAAATGAGAATTCCGCACTCCTTCCTCTCCACTTCAAGACCGAGAAAGTGATGAAGCTCTCCCAAGTCTTTCATCTCGAAGTGTATAGCAAGCTCAGCCCTGAGCCTTGCTACTTCCTCCTCTGAATTCCCTATGACAATCATGTCATCCACATATAGCAGGACCAAGACTTGAAGCTCCCCCTTCTTCTTGACAAACAAGCTAGAATCCGAGTTGGAAGCAAGATAACCGCAGAATTGCAGATACTCTGCTATCTTCCCATACCAAGCTCTAGGAGCTTGCTTCAACCCATAGAGAGCCTTCCTGAGCTTGCAAATATAGTCTGGATGAACTTCAAAAACAAATCCAAGAGGCTGATCCATGAAGATGTCCTTGTCAATCTCTCCGTAAAGAAAATCATTCTTCGCATCAAGCTGCCACATCCTCCATCCCTTGTAAGTAGCCAATGCGATCACCACTCTAACTGAAGTCATCTTTGCAACCGGACTAAATGTCTCCTCATAGTCTTCTCCATATTGTTGTGAGAATGCTCGAGCGACCAAACGAGCTTTGTATCTATCAATGCTCCCATCAGCCTTCTTCTTCAACTTATACACCCACTTGCAAGTCACTGGAGTAATGTCATCAACCTTGGGCACAAGATCACAGGTTTCATTCTTCTTGAGAGAAGCAATCTCTTCCTTCATGGCATCATCCCACTCCTTGACTCCAATGACCTCATTGAAGTTTACAGGCTCTCACTCATCCGGAGGACCTGTAAAGAAGCAGGAGACAAAGCTCACTGCATTCCCATCACAGTACCGAGTCGGTGGCTTCACAACTCTTTTCGATCTCCGAAGAGGCTGTTCCTTGCTCACTACCTATGTTGCTTCTTCAGGCTCAACACCACTTTCAGGCAAGCTTTGAGCAATGCTCCCCATGCTTCCTGAGCCAGAAGCCTCAGCACCAGAACTTGAAGGAACAGGAGCTGCTGGTGAAACAACAAGCTCATCTTCCAGACCTTCAGCAGTCACCTTCTGTTCTTCATCAACCTTGCTTCCGGTTAGCTCAACCGAGCCACCTCCATACGACGTCAGTTCGTCAAAGACTACATCTCTTGACACAACAAACTTCTTTGTCGCAGGATCCATGCATTTCCATCCCTTCTTCCGCTCATCATAGCCAACAAAGACAAGCTTACTTGTCTTTGCATCCAGCTTAGTCCTTGAAGCATCCGGGATATGCACATAGCAAGTTAAACCGAACACCCGAAGGTGTTCCACACTAGGCTTATCCTTCATCAGCAGCTCAAAAGGAGTCTTCATGTTAATCGAGCTAAGCGGTATCCGATTGATGACGTAAGAAGCACAAGACATCCCCTCCGCCCAGAAGGACCTTGGAATATCTTTTACATGAAGCCAGCATTTGCAAGTCTCTGTCAGATGACAGATCTTCCGCTCCTCTACTCCATTTTGTTGTGGAGTGTGAGCACAAGTGAGCTCTCATTGGATCCCGTGCTTCCTGCAGAAGTTAGAAAACTTGGAGGAGATAAACTCACCACCGTTATCTGTTCTAAGCTTCTTGATCCGTAGGCCAAGCCGGCCGTCTACCAACTCCTTGAACTCCACAAACAACCGGAAGGCTTCAGACTTCTCCTTCAATAAATATACCCAAGTGTATCTTGAGTAGTCATCAATCAAAACGAGCATGTATCTGCTCCCACCAAGGCTTGCAGTGATGGTTGGTCCCATCAAGTCTCCATGGATGCACTCTAATGGTCTCTTGCTCCTCGTTTGTGATTTATCAAACGGAAGGCGATGAGCCTTGTCGTACTGACATCCCGCGCAAACGTGACCGTCACCAAATGAAGATAGCTTAGGCAAGCCTCTTACAAGGCTTCTGTTAGCCATAGCCTTCAGCTTATCGATTCCTACATGTCCCAGTCTTTCATGCCATATAGCAGCGCTATCGTTGGCTCTCATCCGATCAACATAAGAGTTAGTTGCAAGAACAAACAAGTTCTTCACTATCCTCTCGACATGAGCAACATAAGCCTTAACCGCTGATACGTTGCGAAGGAACTTCACTTCTGTTGGCCCAAACAGAACGTAATAACCCGCGTCGACCGCATTGGTCACAGAGAAGAGGTTCTTCTTCATACCCGGTACGTGATACACACTCCTTAACATGAGTGGCCCCTTATCACTACTCAAAGACACAACCCCCTCTTTCTCTACTACACAAACAGTATTATCAGAAGTTATAATAGTTTCATTACCTGAGTAGGCTTGCAGAGAGGAGAACTTCGAATTGTCTCCGGTGAGGTGATGACCACACCCGGATTCCACGATCCAATCATCGTTGAAGTCGACAACGAATAAGGCACGGACACAAGTTCCCGTCATGAAGGCTCCACCCCATCCAGCTTCCTCGCTCTTAGAGCAAGCTTCCTCCTTGCCTGCAGCATGCCCAGGCTGCAGTTTGACCTTGCAGTCATGCTTAAAGTGTCCCCGCTGATGACACCTGTAACACTTCATGTTCTTCTTCCAATCCTTCTTAGGAGCAGTGCTCCTCTTTGACTGATGAGAAGTTGAATGCTCATTTTCAGCAGCGGTCTTCTTCTTCTTCCCTTCCCATCCCTTCTTCTTCTTGCCTGAGAAGAGAGCTTCACTGCCTTCCTCAGTGACAGTGACTCCAGCCATCTGCCTTGCCAAACTTTCTTGCGAAGCAAGCAGGTTCTCAAGCTCCAGCAGAGATGACTGAGTAACCCAGCCTTGAACAGATGTCACAAAGGCAACATACTCCTTCCACAAGCCGCAGATTATGTGCCTTTTCATCTTAGCCTCAGAGATAGGCTCATCCGGATCAAGCGCTGATAGCTCCGCACACAAGCTCTTCATCTTCAGAAAGAACTTTGAGATGGTCAGGTCTTCTTGAGTTGTCCTCGCTAACTCATTCTCCAGAAACTGAAGTCTAACCACATTCTTCCTATTGAACAACTCATCAATAGTTGTCCAAATGTCAGCAGACTAACATCCAATGATGTGATCAAACAGTTCTGGTGACACGGCCCTCTTGAGAACAAACTCCGCCTTGACATTTGTTTTTATACAGAGCCTCACCTACTCAGCAGTACCAAACGCAGCAGTCACTTCCTGTCTGTCGTCACCACCGATGACCTCCCATAGCTCCTCGCCCAGAAGGTAACTCTTCATGCACGATTTCCACTTCTTAAAGTTAGTCGGCGTTAAGAGTTCAATACCAAGACATCTTGCATAGCTTACTTCCATTGCAATAACTATTGGTTAAGCAACTTCCAGAAGCACAAAGCAACACCACAGGTTGATCACCACTCAAGGCACAAAGTAACAATACTGGTTGAACACCGCTCAAGCAACTGAACCTCCCTCTGATACCATGTTAAATTTTCTCAAAGTGGTCATCATGATAGCCTAAAGCCAAATGAATATTCTCAAAACTACCCAGTTAACACCTTGATCATGCGGAAGCCCAAGGAGCAAGCTTAACATCAACCACAAATGGAAGAACAACTAGGTCTTATATTCATTTACACTTCTTTACAAGACAAGGTATACATAGCGAGACATGATTTCGCTAGTACACAAGCTACAAATAGAAAGAACAAAATAAGCCGGGCGGACAGCACTGGAGATTGCCGAGACCGCCCAGTCCGTCAAGATCGCCGAAACTGCCCGAGCTACAATTGCTACAAGACGAATAGCATACGGAGTCCGCCGAGACCGCGAGGTCGTGCGGACACACCATTATTCGCTGCCTGCTGAAGAACTGAGGAACAGACCGCCTACCCGCCTGAGATCGGCGGATAGGTCATTGGAACTTAGACAAGCTGAAGCAGAAAACTGACAAGTCGCAGAAGCAACCAGCTGAGACCGCACACTTCAATGTCCAACTCCTGGCTCCTTGATGCTAGTCGCATGACCCGTACACAGCAAACCGTCAGCGCTACTCAACCCGCACGGACAGAAAATCGCAGACCGCAATACTTGCCCAAGCCCAACTTACTGTTGACGCGCCGGGGGGGATTCTATTTATAGGCGAGGTGAGGAGTGTGGTCACCACCCTAGTGAATAGAATCACCACCCCAGCCTGCGTACTAGCAAAACATCCGTCCGTTGAGTCCACAATGACTTAGCCGGATTCCAAGAAGACCGCCAGGAGCAAGATATTTGTTCACTACTAGGCGGCCTTGCACCAGACCGCCCACACTGTGTGGACAAGATACAGTCCGCACAGTTCGCAAACAACACCACATGGACAGCCACAACCCCTTCAGCGACAGTCCACACACAACCGAGGCAGTCTGTATAGCACAAGACCAGAGCCTCCATCCGCCACAAGTCCACGACCAAAGGCAGTCCGCCCGGTCAACAGCAGACTTGGCGGATACTACAGACACACTGGACTTGTCACAGAATGTGACCAAGTCCAGTGAAACACCAAAAGGCCTAGCGCGAGCTCGGTGGACAAGGCCCAGTCCGCCAGCATCCAAATCAGATCGCCAATTCCACCAAGGTAAACAGATTGCCAAAACTACTCGCACAGCTGTCCAGACAAAACGGCCAACTACCGGACTCCGACTCCAGTCCGCGCAGTCCTCCACAGTAGCTATCACCTGTTGTACCACCAGAGCTCGGCAGGGGCCACACCCAAACTCCAAGGCCAGTATGCCACAGCAGACACCGCAAACTTGCCAGTCTGTAAGCCTCCCGCGGACAGAACACCCAAACTCCCGGTTAACATGAGCTTGCACAACCACAAGGCCACCGATCAAAACACTGCCTATAGCCCGCAAACCGCAGTCCGCTCAGTCCGCATCGCCAGAAGCCCGACTTCTCTGGCCATAGGCCAACCAAGCCGCACACCAGACCGCTTAGGCCGTATACCAGGCCGCTCAGGCCTCATACCAGACTGCTCAGGCCGCACAAGCTGCTCTTCAACAACCAAGCCACCAAGACAACCAAGATCACCAGGCCGTACTAGCAGTCTGCCCAGGCCGCGAACTCAGACCGCTCAGGCCGCACAGTCCGCCCGGTCTGTCCATCACCCACTTCCACTTCACAAATTTCAACACCTTCATTCCGGTCATTCGCGCAGGCATGACGTTACAGCCAACACGCCCCTAGTCACTGGCATGTACAGAGGGGTGTGACACCTTCCCAAACCGACGGATTAACTGCAGATTGTGTTGTTTCTTGCCGTTTTCCTGACTTGGTCAAGACACGCGGGCCTAGGTCACGGCGTGACCCGCCGGATAATGACTCTTGGTGGTTTCTCTCCTAGCATTTCCTGGGGTTTTTATGGCGGTTGTTCTGTGGTTGACATGCCCTGGTCACGGGCATGACCAGGGGAGTGACTCATCAACTGAGAACTCTATAAATAACAACAAAGATCTTGAGCTGAGGAGGGAGATTTTAGGGCTAAAATTTTATAATTCTGGTCAGTTCTAGTTGTAATATTCATTTCTAGTTGTTTTGTAGCTTTTGTATTTTCTCTTAGTTTATCACTTTTCAATTCAAGCTTTGTTGTAATCATGTTTTTCTCTACTTTTGTGTGTGTTTACCCTATCGTGATGAGTAGCTAAATTTCTCTTAACACTTGATCATAATGAACTTTGGAATGAAATGAATTATACTTTATCTTTTATAAATTAGCAAGCTTTCTATTTTTTTGTTCTCTTCGACTTATTCGCTTCGAATTCTTATTTCACGAACTCGTTTTCCAATCTAAGATCAGCACTCTAGTTTACCGAGAGGTTGTGAATGCGAGGAGGTCATTAAAAGACAAAAAGAACGTGATTATGCCTTTCGATTTAAGATCTGTATCCTAGTTTATCGAGAGGTTGTGCATATGAGAAGATCACTCGAGGGTAAGAGGAGTTATGTGTGAACCTGAGAGAGGTCGTCATAAATCTTTCGGATTGGGATTAAACCCAATAGTAGGTTCACATCATAAATCAAGCTTAGGTGTTTCGACTGACCGATGGGTCTTAATCGTTGCATCTTGTTAAGATATATTGAATAGATGTGACATGTGCTTAACGGGTTTGGTTAGGATCTGGATGACATCCAATAACCCGTCGTCAGGGATTTAGGGTTACGCCTATAAATACCCCTGTTGGGGGCAACGTGGAGGTCGTTCCAAACTTGATGGCCACACGGGATGCTTCGAGCGCACTAACATTCTCGAAGTTTTTGTTGGTGTTGCCCTAGCCCCCTCTCCCATGAAAGTCGCCGCTCTCTTTCTCCCGATTTTTACGATTCCCAACCACCTTCGGCACCCTTCCGTCGCCGATCGAAAGGGAGAGACATCGTCATTCGCGATTTTCGCCGCCGCCGCTAGGGTTTCTTTCGCAACACCTGTTTCTTCCGTCGCGCCTGTTTCGTTCTCGCGTGCAGCCGCCGAAAAATAGGCTCGAACCAGATCTGTCGGGAGACCTTCTGTTCGAGGAAGTTGAGGGTTTTTTTGCTCACTCGACAGCCTCTTAGAGGACAGATTTGTCGTTGCTGGCATCTTAGATCGGTGATCGCCTCCTCTTGTTGTCGATCGAAAAGGTTTCAAAGCAAACTGTGGTTGTTGGAAGTGTTTTCGTCAGCGTTTTGTCGCCATCATTTTTCCGCCTGTTGCTCTCCACAGACAGATCGTGGAAGAGTGCTGAGTCGATCGAGGGATTTCTTTTCTTCTCTTTGTTATTTTGGGCAAGTAGTCTTGGAGTCAATTTCCATATTCATCCTCTAGAAATCTCTGTTGGAATCCTATTTTTTGTCTGGATCCAGTCCTCCTGGTGTGCAAATTCCAAATCCCAGAAGGTTCACGTGTTGGTGCCTTGAAAGAAAAGTGATCCTGTGAAAATCTCAGGAGCCGGAGAGGAAGGAACAAGCTATTTTTCTGGATTGGATCCGAAGACTCTGTCGTCACCACGCTCAGGTGATCTCTTTCTAGTTTTCTGCTTGTGTTTTAGGTTGCTAGTGAAATTCTACTGTTTGGATAGAGTCACACAATGTCGAAGGGTAGCAACCTCTCGTCTCTTGTGTCGATGATCAAGTTAGAGAATTTCTCCAACTCAGAGTTTAACGCCTGGAAGCGGAACACGCAGTTCGGCACGAAGTACTTGAATATTTTATACACTGTGCAGTCCGATTTTGAGACTTATAGAGGATGAGAGGACGAGGATAACTGGATCAACGATGAGGATTTTTGTCGTGATTACGTCCTTAACTTCCTCTTAAACAAACTTGTAGAGACGTACAACAAGATGAAAACTGCAAAGGAGATCTGAGACGCCCTGGAGGAGCAGTTCAGAGAGGAAGAGAACATGTCCAAGATGCACCTGGTGGACAAGTTCATGACGTTCACCTTCACTAAAGACAGGGAGATACTTCCTCGGGTTGCTGAATTTGAATCTCTCGTGGACAAGCTGAACATTGAGAACATCCCTCTGCCAGATGTGTTTGCTGCTGGAGCTATAATTTTCAAGCTGTCATCGGCTTGGTACTCCTTCAAAATGGAGATGTATCGGAAGAAAACGCAGGTCAGTCTGAAAGACCTCAAGCACTTCATCTGCATTGAGGATGAGAACCGGACTAGGCACGTCATGTAGGCGGTTAGCAAGCAGAACTCTGTTGCTAACATGGTCACGCATCCTGAAAGTATCTAGCGTCTACCTAAATCACTTAGAGGGGGTGAATAGGTAATGTTTGCATTTTTTTGCGGAATAAAGATAATCTTAAATAACAAGCACACAAACACAGAGATTTTATAGTGGTTTCCCGAGTTGGGTACGTCCACTGTCTAGCCTCGCCTATCTCCCACGAAGGGCAGATTCGGCTACTTCACCAAACTCAGATTTCGTCAAATCTTACACCTCGGAGTCACAACTCCAACACCTCGGAGATGACGCTCCTACAACTCGGAGAACAAAATCTCCTACAACTCGATCCGCAAACCGGATCTACAACCTCGATCCACAACCAGATCTACTCTCTCGATCCACAAACAGATCTACAAAAACTCGGAGAAAAATCTCCTACACAATTTAAAATAATATTACAACAACAACACACGACTACAAGTCTTGATCTGACGTTCTTGGAAGGGTTGATCTTGAATCTTGGAGAACTCGGAAAACTTGAAATTGTTGGAACTTGAACCTTGGATCTTGAATCTTCAACCGACTTGGACTGAAGTAGAAAGAATTTAGAAGGAAGAATCGATCCAGTCGAAGATGTCGTAGAAGAAGAGTATTGCTCGAAGTCACGGCCGATCGGAAGTATTTCGCAAAGAAGGTACCGAGCGGCCGACGGAAAACCTTTTTCGGGAAGTTCTTGTAGATCGAAATAAGTAATTAGGTTTTGGATCCCTTTTTGATTTAGAAATTATCTTAGGTAATTATAGAGAGATTCGAAATCAAACGGCTATAAAAGGTTTCCTAAAAAGAACCCTAGAAATACAATGTGCATGGCCGACGGATTCCGAACCAGAGAAAAATCGGAAAAAAGAGAAGTGTTTTTCGGCGAGTTCCGTCGAGTATCAGTATGATACTCGCTGAAAGTGAAGATGATATTCGCCGAAAATGCCTTAGATAGAATATAAGAAAAGTCGACATAAGGCTCAACATGCCCGACGAGCAACGCCCAGGATACTCGTCGAATTCGACGAGTATCTCATGGGATACTCGTCGAATTCGGCGAGTATGGCTAGTGATACTCGACGAATTCGGCGAGTATCACCAGTGTTACTCGACGAATTTGCCTTTGCGATTTTTCTACTTTTCTGCGAATTTTCCCTAAGTATATACGACGAATTCGACGGGTATCGGGAAGCATACACGACGAATTTGGCGAGTATCAAGGGGATACTCGACAAATTCGTGACTCACCATACTCGCAGAATTTTACTTAGGTAAAATTCTTCATTTCTGACTCCTGGTCTTTGGCCTTCCTTGATCTGTCTCCTGTACTTGGAAAAGAAGTACGCCCCAATGGAGAGATTACACATGAGTCAACACGATGACCTACACAATGAGGGATTACATTGTATAGTCCTGTGTTTACTGACCCACTGTAACCTAACATTGGTGTGTACTTGGCATTGTAGATCTGCAAGTACATAACTAAAATGTAATATCAAATACAATCTCAATTCATCTTAGCTTGACTGGACTCTTCTTCAAATCAGGGTTATTGTGGATACAATACCCAACAATCTCCCCCTATTTGAAGAAGCCAAAATCCTATAAGATAAGGTGAATTGCACATATCAAATAAAATTAAACTAAGGCTTGAAAAGATAAATGAAATTAAAAAAAGTAACAGCGCGCATTCCAAGACAATTATATAAATTATATATATATATATATATATATATATATATATATATATATATATATATAAAGTGTTTTAAATTAGGGAGGGCAGCCCACAACACACAACATTGAAATATATAATAATTTAGGTCTTCATGTTCTTTCTCTTCAACAACTGTCTCTCAAAATATTACCTGGGCTTAGGATAGTACCTTGGAGGAGGAGGAGGAGGCATAGGATCAACATTCTTGTACTTTCGGAAATGAATCCTCCTCCTAGTGCAGGTTTCTTTGTATTTGTTCCATTCTTATGGGCTATAATGATCCTGATGCTTCTCCGCTCCGAGCTCGTACAAGGCAAAGGTGTCCAAGATAATTCCTTTTGAAGTTGGGCTCCAAACTTCATCCATTTCACACTTAGGTCCTTCTCTGACTTGAGCTGGCCTGGCTGATTCTGGTCTGACTTCGGAAGTACCTTCTCCAAATTTCCTTTTCTTGAGAACCTGAGCCTCTAAGAACGCAACAATAGCAGCATCAGTAGCAGCTTGGGCGTCTGGAATCACAGCAGCAGCACCATGAACCTGAGAGAAGTCCTGCGAGTCTATCCAGTATTGAGTGTAGTCCAGAGTCGGATAAACATCATCATAACCAGACTCAGCCGGATGAACGTCAACATGAACATGCTCAGCAGGAACTGGAGGAGGGAATAGCTGTCCATGTAGCCACACGGTGTTGTCATAGCTATAATCATTTGCTTGTTTGAATTGATCGAGCATAGTCTTTTCAACCCCGACGACCTTAGCTGTAATGGCATCCTCCCCTTTTTGGCTTCTGCAGCAATTGCATTGGCATAAGATTTCAAGGAAGAGTCAAAATGCACCATTGATCTGTTATGGGCCTCGATGAGGAGAGTGTGTGTTTGTGTCAACAGTTTTCAGTACTCCCTCTTTGTGCTTAAGTCCTCTCATCATAAGAGTTACTGCAGTTACAGCTTCGTCATATTTTGCATCAAACCTGGCCTCTAGCTTATCAAATTTTACTTTAACTTCAGCAAGCCCATCAAGCATAAACTTCTCTGATTGTTTAACTCTTTTAATCACTTTTGGCAACGAGGCATCAAACTATACCTATTGCTTTGCTAGCATGGCTTCAACAGCTTTCAGGATCTGATCACTAGAACTTGAGCTAGGAACATCTGGAAGCACTGGAATAGGAACATTCACGGAAATCATACGTGGTTCCTCAGAAACTATGATAGGTGCATGCACATCTGCAGCTCCTTCTTCATCAGAAAGATCTACTACTCCTTCAGGCACTTGTGGTATCCTGCCAAGTCTCTTGTCCAAGTTATGTATGAGTCTAGCAACCTCAGTGGAGACAGATATTCGGGACGGAGTTGGCTCCCCCTCAGACACTACAGAGGTGATCATCTCAGGGAGAGGAACTATCTGATTGTCCACTAACATCGGCTATGAAACAACTATGCCAGTATCACCAACAATCACATTCTCATTTACAACATCCTCAATCTCATAATCCTCCACTGTTAGATCCTCATCAGCAGCTGTATCATCATCATCATCAACAGCATCTAGATTCTCTTCAGCAGCAGCATCCTCCTCATGATCAGAAGGAGTTTGATCATCTGTAACAACAACGTCCTCTTGAACTGTATCAACCCCAGCCACTTTCGGCACCAACTCTTCAACAGCAGTCTGAGCAATCCGAGCAACCTCTGCCATCAGATTCTCTGGCTCTGGAACTGGAAGCACTGTGTCAGGGGCCACTGAAACTGAAATCGTATCTAAAACTGAAGTCACTGTAGTTATAATTGAATCTGGAATCACTTACTCCCCCTCAATTCCTGCACTCATGCTATCAGGAATCTCACTGGGGTGTGGAGAGGGAATCCAATCATCAAGAACATGTTTTTCCTCGTCCACTGGGGCTACAGGGGCACCCCCTCTCTGGATGATCCTCCTATCCCATCGAGTGAAGATTGTGGAATCAATTTTCTTCAAATGATGAATAGGAACACCTTTGGTCATATCGAACCTATCACCAACCAGTTGGTTCAGGTATAGGCTGATAATCCTTCCAAAGTTGGGAGTGTGTAGGCTATCCTTTATCTTGTCAAACAGCAACTCACCCCAATCCAACCTCTTTCTGCAGATTAAAGCAACATGCAGTTTGAACATCTTTGTAGAAAGGTAGTCATGCGAGCCGGTCTTGCAGATCAGCACCTTGCCAATGATGTCAGAGAGGAGCTTGCCTTCCTCATCCATCCCTTTGCGCTTGATGACCTTGGTGCCTCGGGGCAATCCACAAAATAGCAGGGCCCTAATGAAATCGTCTTCGTCTAGGTAATCAGCCTCTTCACAGACTGGAAGCCGTAGATACCTGGACAGGAGAGAAGCTTTCACTTTGACCTTGTACTTCTGAACTTTGGACTTTATCACTGAGTCTTCACGTCTGAGCTTTGCATTCTGGAAAAATTCAAGAACTTCCTTGTCAGCACCTTGCAGGGGTGTTCGAGGACGAAGGAGTGTCCAGCTATCTCCAGCATGAGAATGACATTTCAGAATTCGTCAGAGGCGTGAGCAAACCCGGTGCGAACCAACTCACTTCCCCCAAGCAGACCAGAGGTGGTTCTAGGAGCCATTGAGGAAACAGTAACACTGAAATCTGGAATGCAAGAATCTGGAAAATGGGTTGAATCTCTGTAGAATAGCTTTTTTGTTAACTGAAGTTTCTGAAATCGTTAACAACTGCACTGTGGAATGTATGGAACGACAACACACTATACTGGACTGAGGAAGTGTCCACAGTCGGCGATCGAGAAAGTTCACTGTGCGGGATCGACAAGAGTATAGGTGTGATTGTCGGCTAGGGCTTGGGGAAGACGCGTAATCCTAGTCACACGCGCTGCAGGAGTTCTTCGACGGGAACGATGAAGTGGATTCGGCGAAATCCGGAAGCCGAAGGGGCGGAATTGCAGCAGTTCGGCGTGTTTTGGCGTATTCCGTGAATTTGCCTTCCCTTCTCTATTTATAAATATATATATATATATATATATATATATATATATATATATATATATATATATATATATATATATATATATATATATATATATAATTTAAATTGTACTAAGAAGGCGCGTACCTCGATTTTGGTCGTCGATTCTTCGGATCCAATAAAGTTAATTGAAATTTTGGCCAAAACAGAATTCAGTGAAATTTGTTGTTGGAGTCTGATTCGGCGATTAATGCATGATTATGCGACGAGTTGGCCGAAATTCACCAAATTTGACTTGCAAAAATTCCTGCTTTGTTGAAATCAATCCCGAGATAATTTCTGCCACTTTGACCGTCTTCATGGCTCCTTATTCAGCATACCCAGCTCCATTTTGAAAAACGAGAACTTGGTCTCGTCCAGCGGCTTCATAAAAATATCAGCAACCTGCTTGTCCGTCGGGACATAGCTAAGGGCTATGTCCTTGTTCTCCACGTACTCCCGGATGAAGTGGTAGCACACCTCGATGTGCTTTGTCCGGCTATGGGAAACTGGGTTGTTTGCGATTGCAATGGCGCTGGAGGAGTCGCAAAACATCGGAATTTCTCTGAACTTCAAGTTATAATCTTCGAGTTGATTCCTTATCCATAGAAGCTGTGCGCAACAACTACCCGCAGAGATATACTCTGATTCGGCAGTAGATGTTGCCACACAATTCTGCTTCTTACTGCTCCACGAAATAAGCCGTCTTCCGAGGAATTGGCACGTCCCGGAAGTGCTTTTCCTATCATCCCTGCTTCCTGCAAAATCAGCATCTGAAAAGCCAATTAGCTCGATGTCATTACTTTTTGGGTGTCATAAGCCAAGATTAGGTGTACCCTTAAAGTATCTTAAAATTCGCTTCGCAATAATGTAATGAGATTCCTTAGTGTTCACCCGATATCTAGCGCAGACACATGTTGAGAATATTATATCTGGACTACTGACAGTCAGGTAGAGCAAGGATCCAATTATGCATATGTACTTGATTTCATCAAAAGGTTTCCCTTTCTCATCCTTGTGCAGAGACACAGTTGAACCCATTGGAGTCCCCGTGTAGGATGCGCTCTCCATTCCGAATTTCTTAAGAAGCTCTTGGGCGAACTTTGTCTAAGAGATGAAAATTCCATCTTCAGATTGCTTCACCAGAAGTCCTAAGAAATACTTCAGCTCGCACATACTGCTCATTTCAAACTTGTCTTGCAAAAGTTTGGAAAACTTCTTGCAATTGTTGTCTTCTGTAGAGCCAAATATGATGTCGTCGACATAGATTTGCACTAGCAGAATCTTGTCTTTAACTTCCCTAAGAAATAATGTCTTGTCTATCTTTCCCCTTCTGAACTTGTTCTCAAGAAGAAAGCTAGACAACGTCTCGTACCAAGCACGGGGAGCTTGCTTTAACCCGTATAAAGCTTTATTTTAAAAGTAAACGTAATCAGGGAATTGTGAATTTACAAAACCTGGGGGTTGCGCTACGTATACTTTCTCTTTCAGATTCCCATTAAGGAATGCTGACTTCATGTCCATTTGGTAGACGGTGAAACCTTTGAGGGCAGCATACGCAAGAAATAACCTGATCGCCTCGAGCCGAGCCACTGGAGCAAACGTCTGGTCGAAGTTGATCCCCTCTTCTTATTTGTATCCTTGTGCTACAAGCCTGGCTTTGTTCTTGATAATTACTTTGTGTTCGTCCAGCTTGTTTCTAAATATCCACTTGGTGTCGATCACGTTCTGTCCCTTTGGTCTGGGTACCAGCTCCTAGACTTTGCATCTTTCAAACTGGTTGAGCTCCTCTTGCATTGCCATGATCTAAGAGACATCTTTGTTCGCTTCCTCGAACCTCTTCGGTTCAACCTAAGACAGAAAACTCAGATGCAAAATTTCATTAGCTGTACCTCGTCTGGTTCTAACACTGTCGCCTGGCTCTCCAATGATCTGATCAGCTGGGTGATCTCGTAGGTGTCTGAGCCCTAGGTTCCTTGCTCTTCCTCCAACAGGCTCTGCAGCATTCGGTGTCGCCTCTATATGTTGAGGCAATTCTTCCTCTATGGGTTCCTCATCCACCAAGCCTGGATCGACGAGCTTAACTGAGCTTAGAGCTTCTTCCTTGACAGCTTCATCCAAGCTTAGTTCCTTGAACCTGGTACCTGCATCTGCACCAATAACATTAGACGAGTTGTTATGAAGCAAGCTAGTCTCATCAAATACAACATTTATCGACTCTTCTACCACCAGAGTTTTCTTGTTGAAAATCCTGTATGCCTTACTATGACTACTATATCCTACAAAAATACCTTCAAAACATTTTTCACTAAACTTTGTGCGGTAATACTTCCCATTATTAAGTACGAAGCATTTGCTTCCAAAGATTCTAAAGTTGGACACAGTCGGTTTTCTGCCCTTTAATAACTCATACGGGGTCTTACGATAGCTTTTGTTGATGAGTGTCCTGTTTTGCACGTGACAAGTCGTGTTGATTGCTTCAGCCCAGAAGTACTCCGGAAGTGAAGCGTCGTTCAACATGGTTGTACATGCTTCAATTAGGGTTCTATTCCTTCTCTCAACAACTCCATTTTGTTGTGGAGTGCGCGGGGAGGAAAACTCATGAAAGATATCTTGACTTTCATAAAACTTTGTCATTGCATCAGACTCAAACTCTGTTCCGTGGTCACTTCTGATTTTGACCACCGAGCAGTCCAGTTCATTCTGAATTTGCCGGACAAAATTAGTGAAAGAATCGAAGGTGTCTGACTTGTGTTTCAGAAAGAACACTCAAGTGAAACGTGAGTAGTCATTGACAATTACTAACGTATAGACCTTACCTCCTAAGCAGTGAATATGCATAGGACCGAATAAGTCCATGTGAAGCAAGTATAAGCTTCGAGAAGAATCTTTCTGAGTAATACCCTTGAAGGTAGCCCGTGTCTGCTTACCCATTTGATAGAAGTGACATAGACTCTCTTTAAGTCACTTAATGCTGGGGGCATCGCGCACTAAGTTGTGAGAAAATAGCATATTTAAGGTTTTAAAATTAATATGTGTTAATCTCTTGTGTCATTGGTCATAGAGAGACGCACTACTTTTTGCCATAAAACACACTGGGGTAGAAGTGTCTAAACAAAGAAAATTTAAATAGAAAATATTTCTATTCTGAGTGTTTGTTAAGACCGTCTCCAAATTTGTAGACAATTTTATCAAACACTTGTCCATGCAGAACTCAACGATGTAGCCTTTGTCACATAGTTTGTTGAAGCCAAAATTTGACTCCGACAAGCGTTCACAAAATTGGGGCGTAGCCGACACCTACTAGGCCCAAGCTCGACCTCTGACTGGTCGTGAAGGACTAAGAACAAACTGGCCCAAAGTCGCAGCAGGGAGGTCCCACCGCTTACCCGGAAGGTCACAGAGAGCTTCCCCTCCAAAGCCAAAAGCTGGGCTTGGAGTTCTTCAGAAGACTGTCAATTCCTCTCCCGAGTCCGAAAAAGGGTCCCTTCTGAAGAACCCCTATGAGCTTATTTATAGATTTCAGAATCTGAACTGCCAATAACAAGACTGCACCGGTCTGAAATTACCGGGGTACCCTTGGCTGGGTCTGCCAACAGCCAAACTCCGCTGTTCTGAGGAGCTATACGCAGTCCACCAAGGGTAAAAGGGTAAAAATACCCGGGTAGGAGAGTAAAAACCCCTGCTTTGATAGGAAAAGCCTTCTCTCCCTCTGGCGAGAGGAAAGGCACCTGTCGGCGAGAAGGACCCACCGCCCGTCTCGCCGGGGCCTCTCGCCCTTGGAGGTCATCTCGCTTCTAGAGGCCCTCTCGCCTCTGGGTGGGGCCATTTTGCCCCTTGGAGAGCCCATCATCTCGCCGCTTGCGAGTGGGCCCTCCTAGTCCCCTTTGCCTATCTCGCTCTGTTTGCTTCTTGAGGGCTCTTTGCGAGCCCGAGGTTGTACACAATCCCCGCTCTTTTTGAGATTACTCTAAGCTCAAAAAGAATGTTCAACCGAGGCTCGTTATTCAAGGTGCATTAAAAAAACGTATTTATGAGGAATCTTCGGAGGTCCCCACCGGGGTCTATAAATATATGACTCCTGCCCTACGCTCCTGATGCCCCGCTCTGCATATTCTTCTTCTTCCCTGTCCTCGAGTTCTTGCAGAATGACGCACAGTCAAAGTTTTCGCGAACGTCTCGCCCTGGTGCGAGAGCAACATAAGGCCAACGTGGCTGCTTTCACCTCTTCCCTGGGTCGTCCCCTCGCCCCGTCGTCTCGCTCGAAAAAGACGAAGGCTGGGGGCCCTTCTCTTGCAGCAGTAGATTCGTCTCGCGCCTCTTTGAAACCTGCCCCCACTCCCCGTGCGCTCTCTACGGAAAAAGAGGTGGACACTCGCGATTACCACTGTTATTTCCGCGACCGAGTGCTCTTTTGCTGACTAACGCTTTTTTCAGGGGGCTCATGTGGTTCCGCCGTCCCCGAAGAGTCCGCGAGATGGTTCCTCCGTCCGTTGCGAGGAACTTGATTCGCTACCCTCATCTACTCCTCCAACTACTCCCAGCGAGAGGAGGGACGACCCCTCCCCGGCTGCCGATACCTCTCGCCATCTTGGTAAGGGACCTTCCCTTGCCCTTTTGAATCCCCTTCGCTACTCTCACTCTCTCCTGCGAGTGCCTCTTCCACCTTGTCCCTGCACTCCTTGCGCAGATTCTCGGGCCAACTCTCCTGTTGAGGAGCAGCCAAAGCAACTCTCCGTCGCGCCTCCTCTTGCGGACGGGATTGAAGACTATCTGGGCGATCCCTCAGATCCAGTGGAGATGAAGCGGAAGACGGCTGAGCTCTTCCGGAAGCACGCGCGCCTCATTCATTCCTTGACTTTAGACAAACAGGCCGCGGAGAAGCGCATCGAGTCGCTGGAGGGCGAGTGCGCTCGTCTATCTTCTGGAGCCGATGCCGAGCTGGATGTCGACGGCACCGATCCTGAGGCCATCATCAATGAGACCGATATGCAGCTCCGTCTCGCGCGGCGTGGCCTCCAAACCATCCGCTCCTTCCACTCGCGGAGTAGGACTCCTCGCGGGGGAGCACGCGGCGGCCGCTGGGAGTGGCGCCCATACTGACGAATGTTTGTCTCGCTATCCTTCTTTTTCTTCTTCTCGCAAAAGTTGTAATGATGGTAGTCTCGCCGAAGTATGCAGAGAGTTTGGTCCTCTGCGGGACGATTTCTGGACATATATTTTTATGGCTTAATTTCTCATTCCCTTTTTTAATACTCCTTTTAATTTTATGCTAAATAGCTAAATAAATATTTATATATTTTTCCTGATTGTGATGGGTCGCGCCGATCGAGGTTTAGGAGAGAGAAAAACGCCGACTCTTCCTCTCCCCCTTATTTTCCCGCCCTTTTAATCATTGGCCTTGCATCAGTTATAAATATGCCTAGTCCTGGACTAGATACCACACTTTCAGCCCTCGCCGTTAACCAAGTCTTGGCCCTCTGATCTCTCCGTCTCGCCGGCCCATTCTCACCTCTCAACTCCTTCGTCTCGCCTAGGACCAGTTCGCCAAAGGAGATGGGTAAGAAGAAAGTGGAGGAGGGCGAGGGGCGCAGCCGTTGCGGGAAGAGGTTTACTGACCACGACTTCCCGCTCGGCAGGCTCCCTCGGGAAGACCATGATAAGTTCGCCCGCGAGTATCTGGGGGAGGGGATCGAGTCGCGGCCCCCCAAGGTCGGCGAGTGCATCAACACATACTACCCTGGTGAACTCGCCTTCCCCGTCTCGCATTTTGAGGCGGGGTTGCGACTCCCCCTCTGGCATGAGGTGAAGCAGGCCTTCAAATACTTCGGTGTCGTCCCGGCACAGTTCAACCCTAACGCGATTTCGGTGTTGATCGCGTTCGCCTGCTATATGCACCGGGAGCGCATCGAGTTCAGCCTGACGGCGTTCCGCAAGCTTTTCATCTACCACGCCAACGCCGATGGCGTCTCGTATTTTACTGGGCAAGGGCTCAAGGTATGCGAGACGCCTAACAAGAACCATCACTGGCTCACCCGCTTCGTCTTCATCCGGGGAGACCGGGCTGACTTCGGCGGCATCCCTCTCGCGTCGGTCTCTCTGCCAGAGAGCTTCTACGCCACCCCCCAAGTCAGTGGGCCAGAGAAGCTGCTGTGCGAGTACCTAGTTGGCAAGAACTTCGAGGTCAACTTCTTGCGGCGAGGCCTCGACTCGCTTCTCCCAGTGCTCCCGGGCGAGGGTATTCTTTTGTTCCTCTCTCTTCGCTATTTGTCGTCTCGCTTCTTTCTAACCCCCGCCTGCTTTTTAGGCGAGCGAATTATCCCAGCATCCCCTCCTTACAAGAGCAATATTCACCCTTCCAAGGGTCTTGATCTCGCCAATGCAGCGGCAGAGGCGGCGAGAGAGTCCCTGGCGGTCAACCCGCCCAAGCGTCCCGGAGATGACACGATCCCCTCTCGCTCCAGCCCTCCAAAAAAGAAGATGAAGAAGGCTGTAGTCATCTCCAAGGAAAGGAGGAAGGCTCCTCAAGGGAGCCCTATCTCTCTAGGGGAAACTCCACCGCCTCCCTCGCCTAATCACCAGGCCGTCTCGCCTATCCGCGAGACGATACTTTCTGATCAACCTGCTGCTGCCTCCAACCTGCCCGCCACTGCTTCTGAGCCGGTGGCTGCTACCTCTTCTCGCGAGGGCGACTCTTCTGGCCGTCCCGCCCCCGCCTCTCACATGAATTATAACCTGGGTCCCGTGGTTCACGATGCCATCGGCGACCCGGTTCTGCTGTGGGGGCGGGACGCCAACCGTGTGTCTATCTCTACCCTCCTTCCATCATGGAAGGAGCAAGAGGTCCCTTCCAGCCATGCCTTCGCCATCGGGTACGGCCTTTATGGTGGCCTAGACGCCTCTTTGCCTGAAAGCGAGTCCACCAAGGACCTTGTGTTGAAGACCTGCCACCACCAGATGCGGGCCTTGGAGTTCTCACACCGCTCCTCTCGCCGCCTTATTTACATTAATTCAAAATGGAAGGCCAGCGAGGAAAACCTGGAGGCGGAACGGGAGAAATCTGCTGGTCTGGCGAGAAGGCTGTCAGATGCCGAGTCACTCCTCGCGAAGGCCCAAGGCGGTGTGGTAAGCCACAACTCTCTTTTTTCCCTTGGGTTTTTCTTTTCCACGATTCTTGGCTGATCGCCAGGTCATCCCGCAGGATGCCGAGACGGCGGGACAACTTCGTTCGCGCGTGGCGGCCTTGGAGGAGGAGGTCCAGGCGCTGACGGCTGAGAATGCGCGCCTCCAGGCGGCTGCCGCGTCGTCGTCTCGCCGCGAGCCCTTCCAGACTCCCCCGCCACATTATTCTTATGAGGAAGTCGAGGAGCGATGCCGAGACGCTGGCGTCCACGGGGCTGAGCTGGTGCTACAGATGATGAAAGACCTGGGGGTCGTGAAGGACGATTCTGAGATAGTAACCGCGCGAGACTTGGTCCCCGAACTCTATAGCGAGGAGAGCGATGATTCTTCATCCGGCGAGGAGGACTGATGCGCCGCCTCCAAGATTTAGAATCACTCTCTCCTCCTCCTGATGTAAAGACTTTAAAGTATATTTTGTGGCATTTGTCAAGTGACGAGCGAGTGCTCCATTTTGCTGTCTATTTTTCATTTCTTATTTTTGTGAAGTTGATTTCTGGTTTGCCCTTTGCCCGCGGGACGATGCTACTATCTCGTTTCGCCGCGCAACCTTTCTGTATATATACTTATCTGTTTTATGTCCTACGCGAGACGGGTTCTCGACGCGCTTTATCATCCTCGGATTTGGCGAAATGGCTTGCCTCGCGAGTGCCCTTTCGCTCGGCGAGACGATCCTCAAAGAGTCGTTCGATGCGAGTGTTGTCACCTGCTCTACTCCACACCCCTTTTTCCTTGGTTTATTTTGTACCTTAGGACTAAGTTGGGATGCCAAGGTGTAGTGTCGCTCAAGGGGACTTTTCTCCCTATTCCGCCAAAATGAATTCTGCCCTGTTAGTTTGATGTTGATGGAGATAGCTTGACCCAACCCTATCCCCCACAGGCGAGCCTTCGGACCTGCCAGCTAGATGGGAGCCTGCGCAGCGGGTCTACCTGGGGCCGAGCCGAGCTCGGGGTGCCGATGAAGATCTCAACTCAAAACCTATCCCCCACAGGCGAGCCTTCGGACCTGCCAGCTAGATGGGAGCCTGCGCAGCGGGTCTACCTGGGGCCGAGCCGAGCTCGGGGTGCCGATGAAGATCTCAACTCAAAACCTATCCCCCACAGGCGAGCCTTCGGACCTGTCAGCTAGATGGGAGCCTGCGCAGCGGGTCTACCTGGGGCCGAGCCGAGCTCGGGGTGCCGATGAAGATCTCAACTCAAAACCTATCCCCCACAGGCGAGCCTTCGGACCTGCCAGCTAGATGGGAGCCTGCGCAGCGGGTCTACCTGGGGCCGAGCCGAGCTCGGGGTGCCGATGAAGATCTCAACTCAAAACCTATCCCCCACAGGCGAGCCTTCGGACCTGCCAGCTAGATGGGAGCCTGCGCAGCGGGTCTACCTGGGGCCGAGCCGAGCTCGGGGTGCCGATGAAGATCTCAACTCAAAACCTATCCCCCACAGGCGAGCCTTCGGACCTGCCAGCTAGATGGGAGCCTGCGCAGCGGGTCTACCTGGGGCCGAGCCGAGCTCGGGGTGCCGATGAAGATCTCAACTCAAAACCTATCCCCCACAGGCGAGCCTTCGGACCTGCCAGCTAGATGGGAGCCTGCGCAGCGGGTCTACCTGGGGCCGAGCCGAGCTCGGGGTGCCGATGAAGATCTCTTGATCCTGTCTTTAGGGCGTCATAATAAGCAAAGACGAGAGATGTTTTGAGAAATATATTATATTGATCACGCTTTAAGTACACATCTACCGCTCTCCCTTTTCATGGGTAGAAGCGTTTTAAGTCATCCCCACTCCAGGAGTGGTTCAAGGTCCTACCCTCCACATCTTGGAGATAGTAACCCCCCGCTTTCAACACTCTCTCTACAATATAAGGCCCTTCCCAATTTGGATTGAGCTTTCCCACCGGGGCGGACCTCCCTGCCGCATCAACCTTTTTTAGTACTAGGTCTCCTTCCGCGAACTGTTTTATCCTGATATGCTTGTCGAAGTGCTTTGCCATTCGTCGCTTGATTTCCTCCTGTCTGATGGCTGCCACGTCTCGCAGCTCCTCTGCCAGGTCTAGCGAGAGGCGCAGACCTTCCTCATTTTCCATTCTCCATGCCTCGTCTCCGTCACCTGCGGCCGCAACTCGTGGGGATCGGACCTCGAATTCCACTGGTAGTACCGCCTCACAACCATGGGAAAGTTTGAAAGGGGTCTCACCAGTGGCCGTGTTCGGGGTTGTTCTTAGGGCCCACAGGACCGAGGGGAGCTGCTCTACCCAGTTTCCTCTCAGATTCTCTACCTTCTTATTTAGCAAGTTAACGATAATCTTGTTCGCCGCCTCCACCTGACCGTTACTCCTGGGGTGGTGGACAGAGGCAAACCTGAGGTCGATGCCCTGCTGAGTGCAGAAGCTGATGAACTCTTCACTAGCGAACTGGGGGTCGTTATCCGTGACGATGGCCTGAGGCAGCCCGTGCCTGCAGATAATCTCCCCCAGACGAAGTTCATGATGACTTGGGAGGTCACCTTTGCTAGTGCCTTAACCTCCAGCCACTTCGAGAAGTAATCTATCATGACCAGGAGGAATCTTCTTTGTCCACTAGCTGGAGGAAAAGGCCCCACCAGATCCATTCCCCAAATGGCGAAGGGCCATGGCGCTGTGATGCTTCGAAGTCTTTGAGCCGGCAAGAGCTGGAGGGGGGCGTAGAGCTGGCACTTCTGGCACTTCCTCGCAAACTCTGTCGCGTCCTTCCTCAGGGTGGGCCAGAAGTACCCCTGCCTGACCACCCTTGCTTCCATTGTCCTCCCTCCGGAATGACTACCACATTCCCCGGAATGCACCTCTTCCAGAATGTGTCTGGTCTCCTCTTCCATTACGCATCGAGCCAGGAGACCCGAAAACATCCTCCGGTGCAATCCTCCTTCATGCATGAGATAGTGGGCCGCCTTATGACGGAAGATTCTTGCCTCCTTGACCCCCTCAGGGAGGGTTCCAGTCAGAAAAAAGGTAACGAAAGGATCTACCCACGAGGGCCGCCGATCCACCTCCATTAGCTCCCCCTCTTCAATCGCTGGGTGGAATAAATCAGTGAGGGCACCCCCTTCCCAAGGTCCGAACTTGGCCAATTGATCGGCAGCAGTGTTCTCTTCTCTGGGGACGTGTTGGATGGAGAACGTCCGGAACCCTCCGATGATCGTCCTCACCCTGGACAAGTATTTCGCAAGGGTGGGCTCCCGCGCCTCGAACTCTCCGCGTATCTGAGACGCCACCACCAATGAGTCCGTGAAAACCTCAACGTCCTTGATCTCGAGCTCCTTAGCCAAGCGAAGGCCGGCTATCACTGCCTCGTACTCTGCTTGGTTGTTGGTTGTGGGGAAGTGCAAGGCGACGGCTTATTTTATGGTCACTCCCTGAGGACTTGTCAGTACCACCACTGTTCCGAGGGAGTGCTTTCCTGAGGCCCCGTCGACCATTATCTTCCATGCTTCTGGCCGCTGCGGCTCCTCACCCCCGTCCTCCGCGACGTAGTCTGCCAAGAAGTCGGCCACCACCTGTGCCTTAATGGAGAGCCTTGGTACGAACGAAATATTGAACTCACTCAACTCGACAGACCACTTGGCCAGCCTACCCGAGTGCTCTACTCCTTCAAAAATCTTTCGGAGAGGATGGTCCGTCACCACTCTAATTGAATGGGCCTGGAAATATGGCCGGAGCTTCCTGGCCGAAATAACCAAGGCGTATGCCAGTTTCTCTAGGATAGGGTAGCGGAGCTCTGCCTTCCTTAGGATCCTGCTAACATAATAAATGGGCAGCTGCTTCTTTCCCTCTTCTCTGACTAAGACGGAGCTCACCGCCTCTGCTCCCACTCCTAGGTACAAGGTCAAATCTTCCCCCTCTTTAGGGCTCTGAAGCAGAGGAGCTCGGGAGAGTTGCTCCTTCAGTTTTTGAAAAGCTTCTGTGCACTCTGCTGTCCATTCGAATCTCTGATTCCCTCGTAGCACTTTAAAGAAAGGCGAGCACTTCTCCCCTGACCTAGAGAGGAATCTGCTAAGGCCGGCCAGCTTCCCAGTCAAGCGCTGCACCTCCTTAGCGTTTCTAGGTGATTCCAGCTCCAGGATGGCCTTTACTTTATCAGGATTAGGTTCTACTCCCGCCGGGGTCAAAAGGTGCCCAAGGAACTTCCCACGATTGGCCCCGAAAACACATTTCAGGGGGTTCAACCTCATTTTGAACTTCCTCAAGGTGGCGAACGTCTCTTCCAGATCCTGGAGATGCGAGTTCACCCCCTTGCTCTTTACCATGAGATCATCAACGTAGACTTCTAGGTTCCGACCCCTCTGACCCTGGAAAACTCGGTCCATCATTCGTTGGTATGTCGCTCCCGCGTTTTTTAAGCCAAAGGGCATCATGTTATAACTAAAGCACCCTTCCCTTGTGATGAAGGAGACGTCCTTGACGTCGGGAGGGTGCATCCGGATCTGATGGTAACCTGAAAAAGCATCCAGAAAACTCATAACAGAAAAACCAACGGCTGAATCAACCAGCGCGTCGATTCGAGGCAGGGGGTAGCAATCCTTAGGGCATGATTTATTTAACAACGAAAAGTCGATACACATTCTCCATTTTCCTTCCCCCTTCTTCACCATTACAACATTGGAGATCCAGCCTGGGTACTGGATCTCTGAGATGAAGCCCGCCTCCATGAGCTTCTTGACCTCCTCTCGAATGGGCTCCTCCAGCTTGGTGGTGATGGCCCTCATTTTCTGGCGTATGGGGCGCGTCCGAGGGTCCAGATTTAGGCGATGGCAGGCCACGTCCGCATCAATGCCCGGCATGTCCGCCGCGCTCCAAGCGAAGATGTCAACGTTGCTCTGGATGCAGGTCCGCATCCGCTCCGGGTCTTCGGGACTCAAGCCTCCGCTGATCCGTACCCCTCGTACCTGCCCCTGACGGGTGCGGACCTCCACCTCCACTACTTCCTCGGCCACCTCCAACCGTGACTGCTCCCAGCCGTCCCCTGCTTCTTCTTCCATCTCTTCCTCCCCTCCTGCTCCCTCAACCTCTACCACCTCGTCCTGCTGCTGCTCAATTTCCATCTTCCTTCGGGCTTCCTCCTCTTCCCTCAAGGCTTATTCTTGCGCCGACATCTCCTTTTCCAACTCCTCCGCCTCTGCCATCCAAGATATGGTGTTAACCGCCGTGACGTAACACTGCCTCGCCACTTTTGGATCTCCCCTGACCCTGACCTGCACCCCTCCATTGTTAAACTTGAGACATTGATGGAACGAGGAGGGGACGCAGCGAAAGGCGCTGATGAGGGGTCGCCCAAAGATGGCGCTGTAGCTGCTCGGGGCATCTACGATCACGAACCGGCAGTTCCGTGATACGCCCCCCAACCTCACGTGCAGCCCTACTCCCCCTTCCACTTCTTTCCTCTCCCCGGAGAACCCGAACAACGGTCCATCCGAGGCCAAAACCCTCTTGGCTTCCACCTGCATCTCATCGAAGGCCTTCTTAAAAATTACATTTACGGAGCTCCCGTTATCCACTAGGATCTTGGAGACCGTAAAGTTTTCCACCGCCGTCTGGATCACCAAGGCGTCGCAGAATGGGTCCTCGTACTCTGGCATGTCTTCTGAAGAGAAGGTAATTTTTTCTAGCGGGGGTGGGGTCTGGGAGGTTGAGGCTACCCCCTTCCGGAACATGGTCTGGAAGCTCCCCTTCCGGGTGGCCTCGATCCCAATCCCCCCATGGATGGCCCTGATACCCCCCGGGTTCCCACATCCACCCGATCCTCACACCTATCTTCCGCCTCCCCCAGCTGCATTTCCTCGATCCTTACCGGCGGATCCTACCTCCTCAAACCTCTGGCCCCTCTCATCTCCAAAAATTCTGGGCACGTGGCTGTAGCGTGACCTCTCTCCTGATGGAAATCACAGAAAGGCAACGCCACCCCACCCCTTCTTCCATCTCCTCTTCCTCTCCTTCCTCCTCGAGCTCCTCTCCCTCGACCGATCCTCATTGCCTCCTGCTGATGTTGAAAACGATCCCTCACTCCCTGTCTCCACGCCGGTTGATCGAACCTCCTTGGTTCTCGGAAATTATCTCTTCCCTGGAAGTCTCCTCCCAACTCATGGGGGCGACCCTCATGAGGCCTCCAACCTATCCGGTTGTTCGGCTCTCGGCCCCCCCGATGATTCTGTCCCTGGTGCCCCTGGCCTCGGGGTTCCTCCCTCCTCTTCTCTTCTCTGTGCTCCCTCTGCTCCCTCTGCTTCCCTGTTCCTGGTTCCTTTGCATCATCCTCCGCCAACCTGGCTAACTTCCTTGCAAACGCCGGATTGGCTCTCTCGAAATCCGTCTCCTTTGCCGCCCTCTCCATGAGCTCCTCAAAGGAGAGGGGGGGCACCCTTTTCAACTCCATGCTGAAGAAACCTGGCCTCAGTCCCAGGGTGAATGCAAGCATTAGCGTATACCCAGGGACCTCCTGAACCTGGAGGATCTCTTCCTGAAACCGATCTACGTAGTGCCCCAACGTTTCATCCTGGCTCTGCCTTACCGAGAACAAGCACTCCGCCTCCTTCTTACGCTTCTTCGATGTTGAAAACCTCAACAAGAAACCCCTCCGCAGATCCTCAAAACAATAAATCGACCTTGCCGGTAACTGGTGGAACCAATCTCGCGCCTTCTCCTTCAAGGTGATGGCAAACAGTCGACACTTAAACGCATCCGTCATCTGTCTGATCGAAACCACATCCTCAAACCACTGCACATGTTGCACTGGATCATCCTTTCCTAAGTAGTAGGACATGTCGGGCTCCCGGAACCCCTCCGGCACTGGAGCTGAGATGACAAGTTCACTAAACGGGCTCTTGCCGACTGCTTGCCGAGAGGGCACGTCCCGCGGCCTCGGCTGGCTGGCCCAATCTGCGAGACCGTGCCCAGGGAAGAGCTCTCGCTCAGCTGCCTCCTTCTCGCCGTCTTCTGTCGGGACCTCCTTCCCGGGACGCTGGCCTGGGAAGAGCTCTCGCGCCGCCACGTCCCTCTCGCCAGCCTCTGTGGGGACCTCCTTTCCCGGGCGCTGGCCTGGGGCATTCTCGCCTAAAAGCGGGACCACCTCGATTGGAACCTGAGGTGTCGCCCACTCGCTCCTTGCCGAGAAGGCCAAGCTTATAGTTTGCATGACCTCTCGCCTGAAGTCCTCCAGCATTTTCCTCGTCGCCTCTTCTACCTGGGAGGGGGAACCTCCAGAACCAGATCCTTCTCCTTCGCCTCCTGTCATAGGACCAAACTCAAACTTTTCTTGAACCGGCTACTTCCACGCTCACCGCACCAGAACTGTTGAAGCCAAAATTTGACTCCGACAAGCGTTCACAAAATTGGGGCGTAGCCGACACCTACTAGGCCCAAGCTCGACCTCCGACTGGTCGTGAAGGACTAAGAACAAACTGGCCCAAAGCCGCAGCAGGGAGGTCCCACCGCTTACCCGGAAGGTCACAGAGAGCTTCCCCTCCAAAGCCAAAAGCTGGGCTTGGAGTTCTTCAGAAGACTGTCAATTCCTCTCCCGAGTCCGAAAAAGGGTCCCTTCTGAAGAACCCCTATGGGCTTATTTATAGATTTCAGAATCTGAACTGCCAATAACAAGACTGCACCGGTCTGAAATTACCGGGGTACCCTTGGCTGGGTCTGCCAACAGCCAAACTCCGCTGTTCTGAGGAGCTATACGCAGTCCACCAAGGGTAAAAGGGTAAAAATACCCGGGGTAGGAGAGTAAAAACCCCTGCTTTGATAGGAAAAGCCTTCTCTCCCTCTGGCGAGAGGAAAGGCACCTGTCGGCGAGAAGGACCCACCGCCCGTCTCGCCGGGGCCTCTCGCCCTTGGAGGTCATCTCGCTTCTAGAGGCCCTCTCGCCTCTGGGTGGGGCCATTTTGCCCCTTGGAGAGCCCATCATCTCGCCGCTTGCGAGTGGGCCCTCCTAGTCCCCTTTGCCTATCTCGCTCTGTTTGCTTCTTGAGGGCTCTTTGCGAGCCCGAGGTTATACATAGTTGACTTATGCTTATGAGATTATGGTGTAATCCTTCAACATAAGCAACGTCTGTGAAAGAGACTACGTCGTTGGATATCATACCGTAACCTTTTGTTGTTCCCCTGTCTGACCCTCCAAAGATAACTTTTGGTCCGTCTTTGACTGGGGTATAGTCACGCAAAAGGCTTCTTGTCCCGGTCATGTGCTGAGAGTATCCATTGTCCAAATACCAGATTGGCGTTCTATTGGCCTTTGGACATACCTGCAAAAATAGATCATTTTACCTTAGGAACCCAAACGTATTTGGGTCATTGGTTCCTGGTCAGCTTACCACCACTAGGAACATTAACATTACGAGTGGTCTGTCTCGCATAGCTAACCCATGGGGTTACAACGTTAGCGGGGTTGTACCAGCAATTGATGCCAAAGTGACCAACTTTGCCGCAACACCAACAGTCAAACCTATTATACCTTCTCGAGTACTCCTGCTTTACCTTTTGAAATTTAGGTCTAGCAGAGGCACCATACTTTGAGGTGGAGGCCTCATGATTGCAGCATACACAAGGTTTCTACATCTCCTTTTCCTTTTGTACAACGAGCTTGGCTTTAGGTGCCTTCTTATTGTTATGACTATGTACATATGAACCATAACTCTTCATTTGAATTTCTTCATAAGGTTCTTTGAACACGCTAGCACCAAAGTCATGGAGACGGGTCCATCCCTGGTATCTGGTCTTGGGCTCTACATGAGTAGGCCTTGCATGATGACCATAGGATGACTAAAGGTCAAACTTGTTCGTTGGGAAGATGACTTTCCTGAATGAAGGTTGACTCATGGGGGCTTTTCCCTTTTATTTAGCGCTAGCCTTCTTGGTAGCCTTACCCTTACCACCGACGTGGCCAAGACCACTACCCTTCTTTTGAGCTGAGAACTCATCGATGAGAGGGAGAACAGTCTTCGGCTTGGAGAAACTCTCAACGAGTTTTCTCTCCACCGTAAGCTTTTCTTCCAGCTCATCAAGATACTTTTCTTTCAGCTTTAACGTCTTAGCCGAGTCCTTGAGTTCCTCTTTCAAGGAGTGGACTTCATCTCTGAGAGGAAGTAATTGTGCAATTTCTTCCTTCAGATTTGCTTCCACTGCCTTGAGGGAGGCAATCTCTTTTACTTGCTTTCGGACTACCTTTCGGAATTTGTCGAAAGCCTTTAACAAGTGCTCGTGCTGAGCCATCAACTCTGATTCGTTCTCATCAGAGGAGTAGTCTTCATGACCATTGGAGGAAGTTTCAGATTCTGAAAGAATGGTGTGCGAGTTTACCTTCTCATGGTATTCGGAGTCGCCCACTTCCTCGTCAGATTGAGCCATAAGCCCAAAGTAGGCTTCTTCGTTTTCTGAACTTGACTCACTCGAGTCACTGTCACTGAGAGTCTTTGT
Organism: Platanthera guangdongensis; assembly: GCA_039583875.1. Taxonomy (NCBI): domain Eukaryota; kingdom Viridiplantae; phylum Streptophyta; class Magnoliopsida; order Asparagales; family Orchidaceae; genus Platanthera; species Platanthera guangdongensis. Next base: position 220,497,637 of record CM077163.1, on the reverse strand, counting down.
CTTTTTGGCGATGAAGCTCTTTTCTTCTTTCTTCTTCCCTTTGAAGGATCTTTTCTCATCCTTCCTGGAGCTATCCTTCTTCTTATAGGGACACTTCGCAATCATGTGACCTGATTTGTTACAATAGTAGCAAACAACGTCAGAGGAAACCTGTTTGTTTGGTTTGGATTTGTACTTGTCCTCTTTGTTGTAGCTTCTGGTCATTCGATCACCGTCACGACGTGATCTTCTGTAGTCTGAAGAGGATGACTTATTCTTCATTTGTCTCCTCTTGCACAGAAGCTTCTTGAACTGCTTGGAGAGGAGAGAAAATTCTCCATCTGATAACTCGGAGCCAGACGTGCTATGCTCAGAGTCTTCAGGAGTGTCAGGAGCACGTGTCCTTACAGGTGACATAGCTTTAGACTTTCTTGAACCTTCTACCTTTAGGGTTGTAGACTTATCTTTGCTTGAAGATCGATTGGCTTGCTCCTCCTTCTTTCTGGTGTTCATTTGGAGTTCGTAGGAGAGCAATTTGTCGAAAAGATTCTGTGGGTCGATCTTCGACAACTTTCCAAATTCTCTGATGGAGACAACCTTTGTGTCCCAGTCCTTTGTGAGGGATCTAAAGAACTTGTCGTTTAGTTTACCATAAGTGAAGACGCGGTCGTAGTTCCTGAGACCGTTCACTATCTCGAAGAACTTTTCAAAGCTGTCAGCTATGGAGTCATCGACACCTTGCTTGAAGGCTTCGTACTCCTGGTTCAGCAACGATCTATGATCGTCTCTTACTTCTTTAGTACCTTCCATCAGGACAATAAGACAGTCTCACATCTCTTTAGCAGACTTGTAGTGGAATAAGTTTTGAAGCATAGAATTGTCTACTGGACTTGCTATGATATTCTTAGCCTTCTTGTCAAGGGATACTAAGGCAATCTCATCCTTAGTAAGATCCATCATCTTCTTTGGAATCATGATTGCTGGATTTATCATTGAAGCTTGTGTAGGGATGTGAGGTCATTCTTCCACTATCTGAAAGATCCTTGGATCAACAGATTCCATGAAGAAACGTAGTCGTTCTTTCCACATCGGAAAATTTTCCTTGGTACACACCGGTAGCTTCATAGATGATATATCTTTGCTTCGATCCATGGGGAAAGTGCGGAATCTTTGAATGCTAGATCAGAGATCTTGTTCAAGGTGTTAGCCTTATCGAACAGAACCTCCCTCTGATACCAATTGAAAGTATCTAGCGTCTACCTAAATCACCTAGAGGGGGGTGAATAGGTGATGTTTTTCATCTTTTTGCGGAATAAAGATAATCTTAAATAACAAGCACACAAACACAGAGATTTTATAGTGGTTCCCCGATTTGGGTACGTCCACTGTCCCGCCTCGCCTATCTCCCACGAAGGGCATATTCGACTACTTCACCAAACTCAGATTTCATCAAATCTTACTGTAGGTACATTAGAATTTGTGTACCTGATTTGGAGAAGTTTCACCTAACTCAATGATATACATCAGGTTGTATTTGATTGTGTATTGAGTTAACTTGTGCAGGTAGAAGAATGCAGAAAATATTCTAAGTACAAAAGTGTCGAGACAATTGTTTTTGTGTCGACACCTTTGAAGAAGCTAAGTCGACATCAACTGTGTCGACACACAGGACTTGTGTCGATACTCAGAAGCTAAGTCGACATCAACTGTGTAGACACGCAGGACTTGTGTCGACACTCAGAAGCCGAGTCAACATCAAATATGTCGACACTTATAAATTGTGTCAACACACTTAGACTGTTGAGCTGACAAGTATAAAGAAGCAACTATGTCGACACCCAGGACTTGGGTCGACATTTAAAGAGGCTGTGTCGAAACACAGGACTTGTGTTGACACATTCTACAAAAGATGTATCAAGAACTTGATAGAGAGGCTGTGTCGACACACAGGACTTGTGTCGACACATTCTACAAAGGGTGTGTGTCGAGAACTTAATAAAGAGTTGTGTCGACTATTTTCTGAAGTGTGTCGACACAGTCTACAAAGACAGTCTTGAGACTAAGTGAAGAGTTGTGTCGACAGTTACTGATGTTTGTCGACTACACCAAAGGAAGTGTGTCGACACCTGGATATTTGTGTCGACACATACTCCATCTGTGTCGACACTTATTATCCTTATGTCTCGACACAGTCAGCTGACTCAAATAATTCTAAGTACCAAATCTCAAGACCGAAGACTTGACAGCTGCCACAATTGTCACGGCCTATTTGACATGACAGAACTGTCAGATGTCAGTCAACTACCGGATCAGCTGGTTACCACTGATGTAAAACTATAAATAGGGTCGGGCTTTCAGAGAAAAGAGATTGATCAATTAATCATCAATCAATAGAAGATAGAGAAAAATTGAAGTGAAATTCTCCAAGAAGATTTCACGGATTCCAGAACAGCTGGAGATTCTGATTCAAAATCAGAGAAGGAGATCTGTTGAAGATTGCAGAACTATTTCAGAAAGGTGGGAGAAGCTGGATCTACTCCAAGAAGATTCAACCTAGGTTCTCTATTTCAAGAAGCTTTGAATAAGCTAAGTCAGGTTGAATCAAATCCGTACTGCAAGGAACAGTTGGAAGCAGATCCATCAAGATCTGTTCAAGATTCCTTCATCTCTTTATGAGTGAAGGTAGAAACAACTTCTTTATCTAAATTCATGTAGGATCTATTCTAGATCTGAGTGTAAGAGATTAAGTTCTCTGAGTTGTAAGCCTATATCTATAAAGGCTGAGGTAGGGCTGTTAGCCTGAGGTAGGAGATTGATTTCTCTGAGCTGTAGGCCTGGTGAAAGAGGCTGAGGTAGGGCTTGATAACCTGAGTGGTAGGAGTGGGGATTCACTCTGAGGTAGGGTCCTTGGAAAGAGCCTGAGTTGTATCACTTGTTGAAGTGTGAGCTGTAGGAACCATTTTAAGTTCTGAGTTGTAAGATCTGAGGATCTGAGAAGGTGGAAGGAAGTTAGGCCGAATCTAGTATACTGCTAGATAGACGAAGGGAGAAAGTGGATGTACCCATCATTTGGAGAACCACTATAAAACCTGTGTGTATACTGTGGTTGATTGCTTGTGTGCTATGATAACTAGATCATATATGTGTTGTGATAAACTTATTAACTGTCTAAGTAAGAAAACAGAATTGAACCTATTCACCCCCCTCTAGGTGTTTAGACAATCTTGAATCCAATTCTTTCACTTACACCTCGGAGTCACAACTCCTACACCTCGGAGACGACGCACCTACAACTCGGAGAACAAACTCTCCTACAACTCGATCTGCAAACCGGATCTATAACCTCGATCCACAACCAGATCTACTCTCTTGATCCATAAACAGATATACAAATACTCGGAGAAAAATCTCCTACACAATTTAAAATAATATTACAACAACAACACACGACTACAAGTCATGATCCGACGTTCTTGGAAGGGTTGATCTTGAATCTTGGAGAACTCGGAAAACTTGAAATCATTGGAACTTGAACCTTGGATCTTGAATCTTCAACCGACTTGGACTGGAGTAGAAAGAATCTAGAACGAAGAATCGATCCAGTCGAAGATGTCGTAGAAGAAGAGTATTGCTCGAAGTCACGGCCGATCGGAAGCATTTCGCGAAGCAGGTATCGAGCGGCCGACGGAAAACCTTTTTCGGGAAGTTCTTGTAGATCGAAATAAGTAATTAGGTTTTGGATCCCTTTTTGATTTCGAAATTATCTTAGGTATTTATGGAGAGATTCGAAATCAAACGGCTATAAAAGGTTTCCTAAAAAGAACCCTAGAAATACATTGTGCATGGCCGACGGATTCTGAACTAGAGAAAAATCGGAAAATGACAAGTGTTTTTCGACGAGTTTTGTCGAGTATCAGTATGATACTCGCCGAAAGTGAAGATGATATTCGCCGAAAATGCCTTAGACATAATATAAGAAAAGTCGACATAAGGTTCAACATGCCCGACGAGTATCGCCCAGGATACTCGTCAAATTCGGCGAGTATCACATGGGATACTCATCGAATTCGGCGAGTATCGCTTGTGATACTCGATGAATTCGGCGAGTATCACCTGTGTTACTCGGCAAATTTGCCTTGGCGATTTTTCAGCTTTTCAAGGAATTTTCCCTAAGTATATATGACGAATTCGACGGGTATCGGGAAGCATACACGACGAATTCGGTGAGTATCAATGGGGATACTCGACGAATTCGACGTGTATGAATCACCATACTCGCCGAATTTTACTTGGGTAAAATTCTTCATTTCTGACTCCTGGTCTTTGGCCTTCCTTGATCCGTCTCATGTACTTGGAAAAGAAGTACACCCCAATGGAGAGATTACACATGAGTCAACACGATGGCCTACATAATGAGGGATTATATTGTGTAGTCCTGTGTTTAATTACCCACTGTAACCTGACATTGGTGTGTACTTGACATTGTAAACCTGCAAGTACATAGCTAAAATGCAATATCAAATACAACCTCAATTCATCTTAGCTTGACTGGACCCTTCTTCAAATCAGGGTTATTGTGGATACAATACCCAACACATCCTAAGAGTAAGCCTAAGCCTGGAAAGACTAGACCACACCCCAGTGCACCCGCAGTTGCTGACACTAGCAGGAAGGCTAAAAAATTTAAAGGCAAGTGCTACAACTGCAATAAATGGGGTCACTGTGCTTCCGAGTGCAAACAACCCAAGAAGGGTGACTCCAGCACACCAAAGACTGATAATAAAGCTAATATGGTTTATTAGACTGCGCTTGCCGACTTTGTTGCGATGGTTGGCAATGGGAAGGCCAGTACAACGTGGTGGCTCGATTCAGGTGCTACCTGTCACGTCTGCAACAATTCAGCGCTTCTGGAGGACGTCGCTACAGTAAAAGAGACAGTCGTTATTACAAATGGTGGAGTAGCTGACGTGCCGAAGGTGGGAAATGTCACTTTGGTACTTTCCTCAGGTACGCGTTAAATTTTGAAAAATGTTAAATTTATACCTACATTAGCTGCTAATTTAATTTCAATTAGTTTGTTATGTGATGCTAGTATGTAATTTAACATTAGTGGTGGTAGAGTAACCTTAATGGTTCAGTCGCATTATTTTGGTTGTGCGTATGTAGTAAATGGGATGTATAGACTGAGTCTAGCAAATGAAGTAGTAAATCAGGTTAGCTCAAATCTGATAGATCCTAAGACTTTACATGCAAGACTAGGACATGTGAACTATAGAAAACTACTATTGGTAGCTAAAACTCACAACATACCCTTAGACACAATAATCAAATTTGGCAAGTGTGAAATTTGTGCTCAGATAAAGATAACTAGAACACCTTTTAGTCAAGTTTCTAGGAGTACACAATTACTAGAATTAATACATTCTGACATATGTGACTACAAAAGCTTTATCACAAGAGGAGGTCGGAAGTATCTGATAATATTTATCGACGATTACTCTAGGTTTAGCCACATTTACCTCCTAAAAACCAAAAATGAAGCTTTTGAAAAATTTTGTATATTCAAAAATAGGGTTGAAAATCAACTGAACATGAAAATTAAAAGACTAAGAAGTGATAGAGGTGGTGAATATGTCTCGAGGGAGTTCAGAGATTTTTTTGCCAGCAATGACATAATTCCTGAAACCATTGCCCCGTATTCACCACAATCCAATGGTATCGCCGAAAGGAAAAAATATGACTTTAACAGAAATGTTGAATTCCATGTTTTTAACTACTGGCATTCCTACGACCTATTGGGGTGAAACCGTCCTCATGTTAAATCACATTCTTAATAAAGTTTCTCATGCTAAGTTGAAGCAAACACCCTTTGAGCTTTGGTTTAAGAGACCTCCTAGATTTGATAATCTTAAGACCTGAGGCTATATCGCTTATGTTAGGATACCTGACTCTAGAAGAGCTAAGATTGGACCTAGGAAAAATACATATGTCTATCTAGTATGTGCAGAGGACAGTGCTGCAGACAGGTTTCTAGATCTCTCAACTAATATTATAATAGAATCTAGAGATGCATTTTTCTTTGAGAATAAGTTCCTTAAAGATAAAAAACTGACGCTTCCAGGTCTGCCAACATCTAGTACTGTGACTACCGTTGAGTCAGAACTAAGAATCTCTGACATTGAGCCCATAGACACTTGTGATTTAGCATCTAAAAGGTTATTTAATAGAGAACGAGTGCTTAAAAGCTTCGGTACAGACTTTGTGACTTACCAAGTGGAAGCTGATCCATCTACCTATAAGAAAGTGATGTGATCTAGGGATTCTTTATTATGGAAAGAAGTCATAGATGATGAGATGAACTCTCTCATGCAAAACAACACTTGGACCTTGGTCGACTTTTCCAAAGGGGCTAGAACCATTGGAAGTAAGTTGGTCCTGAAAAAGAATCTTAATTCTGATGAGAATATCTCTAAATACAAAGCACGTCTAGTTACAAAAGGCTTCACTCAAGTGAGTGGTATAGACTACTTTGATATATACTCACATGTTTGTCACATTGCGACAATTAGGATTCTTCTCACGTTAGCATCTATTGAACATTTTGTTGTTCATCAGATGGATGTCAAGACTGCATTTCTTAATGGAGATCTGACTGAGGAGATCTATATGCACCAAACTGAAGGGTTTGTCGTAGAAGGTCTAGAAAATAAGGTCTATAAATTGATTAAGTCACTCTATAGATTGAAGCAAGCACTTAAATTATGACATGAGAAATTTGATACTTGTGTTAAAGGCATGAGTTTTAAATCTAACCTATCAGATAAATGTCTGTACGTAAGAACAAGTTCAGATAAAGTTGCAATTATATGCTTGTATGTTAATGACATGCTAATTCTAGGCACTGGTCAATCTGAGGTGGAAGACGTGAAAGTTTCCTTGACGACACAATTTAGCATGACAGACTTAGGTGTGGTGAAAACTATCCTAGGAATGGAAGTGCACTTCACTGAAAAGGTTATTACTCTAAGTCAGAGTCACCACGTTAGAAATCTACTTGAGAAGTGAGGTTACGTTAATAGCAAGAAGATTGATACTCCATATGAATACATTAATAGACTGAAACCGAATGAAGGTTCACCGATTAGACAGTTGGATTACTATAAACTCATAGAAAGTCTCATGTATGCTACAACCTACACTAGACCTGATATAGCCTTTACGGTCAGCAAGTTAAGTAGATTCACAAGTAACCCTGGGAAGGACCACTGTGATGCTTTGGAAAGGCTAATGCGATACTTAAAGTATACTGAGAAGTATTATTTATGTTATAGTGGACATCCTCCTATGCTTGAGGGGTATTTTGATGCCTCCTGGTGCTTAGAAATCGATGATAGTAGATCCACTAGTGATTTTGTGTTTACACTATGAGGAGTAGCAGTAGCTTGGAAGTCAAAGAGACAGACGTGCATTGCACTATCCTCCATGGAATCAAAACTCTATGTTCTCGCTTCAGCTGGAGAAGAAGTAGAGTAGATAAGAGATTTGATAATGGACATTCCAATGACGAGTTTGAAAATGCACTCTATTTCATTATATTATGACAATCAATCCATAAAAACCATTACTGCAAATACATTATTCAATGGAAAGCGAAGGCAGCTTAGGATGAAATAGGCCTGGTTGACCTATCTCACCAGTCAGGGGATAATCTCTCTTTTGGACGTAAGATCAAAAGATAATGTTGCAGATGTCCTTACCAAGGACTTATGTAAGATTTTAACAACTAAAACATCGGGGGAGATGTGATTAAAGTTCATTTAGTATGACCTAATATCTTGCTTATGTTTTAAATTTTAGAACTGTAGTATGCTTACATTCAAGCATCTAGAGTTGAGTACACTGAAGTATTTCAGATGCTATCTGATGAAAGCTAGAGATGAATAGTTGTCAGTCATTCCAAACTTGATGACTTACACAATTATTTCATTCAAAAGCTGATTTGGGTATCATTACAAAAAGGAATACTGAAGTTGCTGATATGTGCCCTAATATTATGATTATTAGTTATATCATTCCAAACTTGATGATATAATAGTCACAGCTTGTTGTATCATTCCAAACTTGATGATATAGCACAATTGTGAAACGGTTAATAATAATCTTAATAATCGAAGGAACATGATTTAATTTTTTGAAATCAATTTTCTAATTTTTTGAAAATTAGATAGAGATGCTAACTTGTGATTCTTTATTCCTAGTTAGAGTATTACATTCTTTTACTGCTAGAACTAATCACTTTACTTTGATAGCAAATATTTGAATTCATAGAGATTTATCTCGTGACATTTTTGTTGTAACTGTTTGCAGATCAAATGGAGATTGGAGGACAGAAAGTTGATTTCGATCCGGATGAAAATGATCTGTTGTTTGCATAAATCATTAATCAGTTTGAGTTTTCCAGTTTTATTTTTCCTTTTCATGTTTGGAACCTTTGTTTGAGTTTAGTTTATCAGTTATCTAAAACTCATATTTATTTTTTCTGGAAAAACTCATGTTTTGATCATTATTAACTTTTATTTTAAGTAAACTATTTTGTGTTAACATCTATATATAATATAAGAGTAGATTGTTGAGGTATATTGAATAGATATGACAGGTGCATAACGGGTTTGGTAAGGATCCGGATGACATCCAATAACCCGTCGTCGAGAATTTAGGGTTACGCCTATAAATACCCCTGTTGGGGGAAACATGGAGGTCGTTCCAAACTTGACGGCCACACGAGATGCTTCGAGCGCACCAACACATCTAAGGTTAGTTGAGAGCGTATTCTCAAGAGAGGCACTTTCATTAATTGGGAACCTGCATGATTTCATCATCTTTGATGATGATCTTAGATAAAATTTTTTATTGAATTTCAATGTTGCATAATTTTGGTCCGAGATTAGCAGTGGCGTCCCTCCTTACAATCCGAAACGATCCAAGGACATCATATCATTTCTCCTGCACTTCGAATTATTCATCATCTACTTTTTTTCTCTTATCGATCGCGGGGATAACAAGGGCGTGGTCACCTAACATGACCTACTATACTTGTATAGTATTGTCCACAGGATTCCCATCAACTTGGGTATGGAGCTCGTGCTTTTCTTCCCCCTTCAAGCCGAAAATGCACAAATGAGTGCAGTGTGCGGTAGTAACTACATCACTCACCTCGCGAAATGATTGGGAGTTTGGGATGCTCTTTCGTAACTACACTGTGTTCAAGCCCCATTCCCCTTTCATTTTCTGACCTCTAGGCACTTAAGTTAGTACACCATCGTGATGAAGACGAGGCTCCCCCTCCGGTAGTGAGTGGTGGGACCTCTAACGTTCCTCCTTCTCCGCCTCTTCATCGTCCTCCTACGGGCCCTTTGTCGTATTGGGATCATCAGTTCTTGACTCTTCGCACTCAGATCGAGCAGATTGGCGAGTGATTTGATGAGTGCTTTACTACACTAGAGCAGCTTCACACTTCATCCATACAACACAACTCTAGGGAGTTTGCTGAGTTGCGAGAACATTATCGGCAGGACAGGGATGACAGTGATGAGGAGTAGTTTTTTGTTTTTTTATTTGTGTCAGTTGTTTTCTGTGCATTTCTTTTCAATTCCGTCTCATGTACCTGTTTTTGCTTTCGTACTAATAATATTAAAAAAATGTTTCCAAATTTTTATTATTGCATATTGTGCTTCAACTCACTTTTTTCAGGTTTGCTTGGTGTGGCTTGGTTTCTTCTCAGGGAAGTCTCTTCTTTCTATACTTTTTCTTTTTTTACAAAACATTGAGGACAAGATTTCATTTTAAGTATGGGGGGTATAAATCACCAATATTTTCAAAAAAATTACTTAAAAAAACAAAAAGAAGATAATTTTTTAAAAAATTTTGTTTTTTAAAAAATGTATAAATAAAAATATCTAAAAACAGGGTTTTTTAAAAAAAACTTAAATTATTTTTCTTGAAAAAATTATATATTCTTTAATTAGAGAAATCTTGTATTTTTATATTTGCTAACTTGCAAAATTCTTAGTAAATTAACGTTTTCATGGTGTTTAGAAGATTTTCTTACTTTATTAGATTTTGAATCTTTCAGTAAAACTGTTGGTCATGCTGTGTTTCTAGCAGGGGCGGAGCCAGGAATTTTGTTCAGAGGGTGCTAAGTTTAATTATAATTTTTTTTATTTAAATTCAGGTTTATTAATTATGAATAATCCAAAAAAATATACAAAATAGTAATATTTGAACATAATCACTTACATTGTTATTAAATTTGTACTCTCCTGATCTTCATTGCTTGAAAACGCTTAATAATTGTTTCGTTATCAACAACTTTAAATGTTTCTCTTCAATATATGTCAGTAAACTGTCATTAAATCATTCATCACTCATTTGATAGCGCAATCAAGACGTTATAATCTTCATCGCAGAAAATGCCTTTTCAACAGTAGCCGTTACAACGGGTAGCAGTAATACTAATTTAATCAGAGAATATACCAAAGGATATGTGATATCCAGCTTGATTCTAACAAACTGTTTAGCAAGATCACTGATACCATTAAGATCAGAAAACTCAACACGTGATCTGACGTCTAAAACATAAGTCTCAAGCTGACTTTGAAGTGTCATAAGCTGAATTTGAGAGAAGTCAAATGGATAAAATTTTGCTAAACATGATAATTTTTGTATGTCAAAAACTAAAAAGTTATCACTTGGATCAAAACATGATATGCAAATGAGTAATTCAGTGTTGACCTCATTAAATCTATGATTTAACTCATTAAGTTGTAAATCAATTACTGAATAAAAAACATCAACCCGATAGTGATGCAAATTTATTCTCTCTTCAGCCTTACGACGTGATCTTCACAAAGCTCGAAATGAATTATTCATATCCAAAGATTCTATTTGATGTTTATTACAAAATAGATTGACTTCTACCATCAGACTTTCCCATCCACTATCCTTGAACATCTAAATGCATTGCATTAATGATATTCTGATATTTCTTTTGTAAAGCTTGTGACAAATCATTTATCATTCCTAGAATAGTTTTCATCAAATGTAAATTGAAAACAAATTCATAAGTTTGCACAAAAATCAGAATAAAAGCTAGATGCTTCAGCTCTTTTTTAAAAAACCGTGTCACTCAATTGAATATCATCAAGCACATTTATAACAGAAGAAAACATGAGTATCAAGCTTAAGATAGAATTAAAATGCGAACTCCAACGAGTATCACCTACTCTCTTAATATTATTTTCTTGATTTAAACCATGTCCACCAGAGATTTCACCATTATTCAGTCCTGCTGTTATTCTAGTAACTTCTTTTTCTCGAACACTATCTCTTCTTTGACATGATGCTCCAACAATATTAGATATGCTGGTCATCAAAGAAAATAATATTGCAATCTGACAATCATTATTTACTACTCTGACTAGTGCTAGTTGTAACTGATGAACAAAACAATGTACATAATGGACAGATTCATTTTCTCTCAGTATTAAACTTTTAAGGCCTTTATATATACCCTGCATATTACTGGCTCCGTCATATCCTTGTCCTCTTAGCCTTGAAATAGATAATTCATGAGTGGAGAAAAGCATATCTAATGCTACTTTTAATGATAAAGCAGTAGTGTCGCTAATATGGATAATAACAAAAAAAACATTCAATAACACGTTCTTTTTTATCCACATATCGAAAAAATAATAGTCATTTGTTCTTTAATAGAAATATCACGTGACTCATCAATTAAAATTGAAAAAGGTTCTTCACCAATTTCCAAAATTAATTTTTTTCTAATTTCACAAGCAATGACACTCACAATTTCTTTTTAATTTGTGGTGATGTTAGCTTAAGATTTTCAGGTACATTTTTGAAAGCAACACTTGCAACATTATTATTGTGATCTGCTAACCATTCTAAAAGCTCAAGAAAATTTCCTTTATTGTGAGAAGTCTCAGATTCATCATGCCCACAGAACGGTAAACCTCGGCTTAAGAGAAATCTTACAACATCAATTGATGCAATCAATCAGGTACGATAATCAGCTTTTGAAATATCTGATTGCTTAGAGAATGCAACTGTAATGTGAGATTTTTGATCTATGAGCAACTGACATTTTCGTAAGGCAACATTATGTGCACTATCATATGCCCCAACATGCTTCTGTAGTTTTAAAGTTTTTTTCCAATAAGACCATCTGGTAGTAGCAAATATATTTCCTTCACTTTGTTCCACATGATCAACTCTAAATAAATAACAACATAAACAAAAGGCAGCATCTTTAGAAATACTATATTCTAACCAATCACCGTTGTTAGGTCCATTGATCACAATGTCCCAAATTTGAAGAAGGCATATAAGACAATTGTATACACAGTATTGTATTTGATGCACGATTTAAGTTCTATGTATGCAGGTTGCTCTTTGTTCACTGTTCAAACAGGTTGTCTAAGCACAAATGACAGGTGAAGACAAGATAGGATGCTGACAGGGCAGAAATCTGCCTAAGTCCAGATGCGTTAAGTGAAGGCAGTTCACTCAACGCCAGATAGCTTTAAGCGTTAAGTAAAACCTAGGCAGTCAAAGCCTCAGCATTGCCAAAGCAGAAATCTGGTTAAGTCTATAAGCGTTGAGTGAAGGCAGTTCACTCAATGCCTAGAGCCAGAAGTGTTGAGTAAAGCTTAAACAGTCAAAGCTAGAGAAAAGCTAACAAGAATTCTGGCTAAGTCCAGAAGCGTTGAGTGAAGACAGTTCACTCAACGCCCTGAAGAGAAAGCATTGACGGAACACAGTTCAGTAAGAGTCGCAGTGTTGTTTAACTTGGAAATCTGTCTAAGGATAGATACATTGAGTGAAGACAACTCACTCAATGCCTATTCAACAAAAAATCTATCTAAGGACAGAAGCGTTGAGTGAAGGCAGTTCACTCAACGCCTATTCAATAAAACAGGTAAAAGCAAAAAGCGTTAAGTGAAGACAACTCACTCAACGCCTTAATACAGAGAAAATCGACCAAGTCCAGATGCGTTAAGTGATGAAGGCTCACTCAACGTCTAGTCAGTTAGACTACAATTATCGATAATCGTTGAGTGATGAATGATCACTCAATGCCTTGTGGTGCAGAATTCTGCCTAAGTGTTTTGGCGTTTAGTGGCAAGTCTTCACTCAACGCCTATGTAGAATTGTCTGAATTTGGCTAAGTCCACAGGTGCTGAGTCATGATGACGTCATCATAAATTCAAATGTTGCGGGAACGGAATAGTATATGACAAATGGCGTCGCTTGCTTATTGTACATCAATTAATGCTAAAGAAAAGTTGCAGCAACCAACTCCAGGTGGTCCTACTGCTCAAAGAGCCGTTGGACGGCGGGATAGAAAAAGAAAAGATCGAGGAAGAAGAAAAAAACTTTCTAGATTATTAGTTTTTGAATACAGAGCTTCATCTTCTTTCTCTCGACCGAGTTGCAGAGCTTGAAGATTTTACTCCTTCTGGTGATCTAAAAGTTCAAGCAAGTTGGTTGTTGACATTTTCATCTTCAGCAATAAGTTCCAAGAGTAATCTCTCTGAGGTAGAAGAAGGGACAGAGCATGCCCTAGCTGCAGTTACTTCACAGCTCAAGCAGAACATTCTCGAAGATCCATCCTTGGAGCTGTGAAGAAGATAGGACTGAGTCATCTTAGTTCAGGAAGAGGCAGACTCAGAGATATCTTATCTAAAGTCATTCAACATCAACTACCAACCTTACTTTATGTAGGATCTTAATTGATCTGAGTGTAAGCCTAAATTTAAAGGCTGAAGTATGATCTTTCTGTAGATTTGAGCTGTACGACATTAGTGACTGAGTTGTAGGATCCTCCTGTGGATCTGAGGTAGGGCATGTGTGCCCGAGTTGTAGGAGAGTTCCTCTCTGAGGTAGGATCCAGTGGTGGATTTGAGTGTAGGGCTAACCTCCTAGCCTGAGTGTAGGACTTTTAGTGAAAGTTTGAGACAGGGCATGTGTGCCTGAGTTGTAGGAGAATATTTCTCTGAGTGTAGGGCCTTGGGCCTGAGTGTAGAGTTAGAGGAGTCTGAGAAATCCTGAGGGATTTGTGTTGTAAGCTTTTGGAGCCGAGTTTGAAGAAGTTGACATTGTCTAATAAATTGTTAGAAAGATGGGAGGGATAGTGAATGTACTCATACTCTGAGGAACCACTATAAACAACTTGTGTGCTGATTGTGTTATCTTGAAAGCTAACCTAAATTAAAACATAGCTCTTCAAATCAGAAGAAAGTATCAAAAAGACAGAAAAATCACTGTCTATTCTGCCTTGAACCCTAGAATAGACAGCAGTTTTTATAAAAATCGTTGTCTATTCTGTCTATTAATTATTTTTTAAAAAAATATTAGGGGGTGCAACCACACCCCCTCGCTATACACTACATCTGCCACTGGTTTCTAGTCAAGCGAACATGTTAGTAGAATCTTAAGTATAATTAAATATTCAGCATATTATTAGCATTATATTTTTCTAATTATGTGTAGATGATTTATTTAACTTTTAATTTGAAACCGGTATAATCCGAAAAATAATTTAGGTGAATATATAGAAGTTTACTAGAGCGGTATTACCCGAGTTAAGATGAGAGATATTACTTTTTCGATGTCTAGAACTTGCCCCAAGTTATTCTCAAGACTTTGCATAATTAAACTTGTTAGCACAAAAAAGAGTTAGACATTTATATTGGCCCGTTTGAGTCTTTGCACCTGCGCCTAACATTTTTTTACCGTTGCTAACCCAAGTTGAGCCTTATATCTTATCTTTTGTTTAAGTTTTACCAAAAAATCACCAAAACCCAAAAAACATCCTAATCACACACCTAAGCCCGAGTTCGGAAAAGTTTTTTTTGCTTAGTGTATGACAAAAATGTGAAAGGACAAGCCTATGATTATCGTCATTGATGGATTTCTTTGGAGGATACCATGATTCTTAAATATTGTGTAAAATCAATATTAGTGAACATGCTACTCTTTTCCTAAAAATAATTATAGAATTTACTGGTATTTCTTTTTAAGGTGAGATTCCGCTATCGATCAGTATCCCCATAACCCTGAAGCAAGGATTGTTGATCCAAAAAGATTATAGATCAAGTGCTAGCTTTAATTTCATCGTTCTCCTCTCATTATTTTAGTCGCTTTTTTTCTCTTAGTGTTAAATTAACCAACTTTTTTATTAGATAAAATAATAGCTCTTTCGTGTAAGTACAAGTACTCGACAGACCCATGGAATACGACACTTGATTCTATACTCCAAACGATATGTGCACTTGGCTTATCGGGTTACGGTATAATAAGAGTCAGAACTATTTAGTAGTATATGAAAACACCCATCAATCACTCAACCAGAAAATGATCCAGAAGACGCAAAGCCGCTATCGGATACCACCATCACCTTCGGGGACGAAGACCTAGAGGGAGTGTGCATGCCTCATTAGGATCCACTCATTATCAACGCAAGAATCGACAATCCTTGCTTCAGGGTTATGGGGATACTGATCGATAGCGGAAGCTCAGTGGACGTCCTATTCACATTCATGTTACTCAGTATGAAGATCCCCCAAGGGCGCCTCGAACCAGTAACAGGGCCGCTATATAAGTTTGACAACTCCCCGATTCAGTGCGAGGAACGATCACTCTGCCTGTCACCCTAGGGAAATTCCCAAGGCTATTCAACCGGGACGTTTAGTTTATGGTAGTCGACTCTAGCTCAACATACAACACAATCTTCAATCGGCCGCTCCAAACGCTCTTCGAGGCAATCCCCTTTATTCTGCGCCTGACTATGAAGTTTGTCACATCGGGAGGATAGGCATCGTGCAGGTTGATCAAAAGGCGGCATGTCTTTGCTACCTGTAACAGTCACAGCTCGGCCAGGACCCAAGTCATGAAAGACCGCCTAGAGCTTAAGCTTTACTCAGGGGGGGGGGGACTCTCTTCATGCTATCTATTGCTTTCCCTACTTTCACAAGAATAAGCCGCAAGAAGAATTTCACAAGCACTTGTATCTTTTCTTTCAACAACAAAACATTTACTTTCCCTTTCACAACAAATGGATCTTTAAAAGACGAACAAGCCCCGCGATCTTCTGCCACTAATACAGGACAGATGAGAGTCCTTCTACACCTCTCAGGCGAGATAGATAAAGGTTCTTCTACATCTTCACCTGTACGGACCCCGACCCTCCTGAGGAGTGAACGAACAAAGGCTATTCGCCAACTCCACCCGGACGGACCCTGGTCCATCTGAAGTGCGAACTAACAAAGGTTCTTCGCCACCTCTACCCGGACAGACCTCGGTTCTTCTGAGGCACGAACGAATAAAGGTTCTTCGTCACCTCCACCCGGACGGGCCCCCGTCCTCTTAAGGTGTGAACTAACAAAGGTTTTTCGCCACTTCCACTCAGACGGACCCCGGTCCACTGCCGCCTCTAGCCACCTCCACCGCCTATGGCCGCCTCCGGCCTCCGCCGATGTCGGGCAACCTACCCGGGCCGCCCAAGCTGCCCGGGGGCACGTACATCACTTCGTGAAAATTGGCGATCCAAGTGATCGAAACGGGGCGACGTCATTCGCTAACTCAAAATCTGTCCGGGGATAATTACTAGCATGTCTCTCCAAAAAACTATAAAAAAGCGATCAGGCCTTCATTTGAAGACAAACAACTCCAGAGACTAGAGAGAGCTCAAAGGTTTTCTGGCGAGAACATAAGACTTAGATTGTTTTCCCGCTTGGAATTCGCTCTGCTCCCTCTCTACCATGCACAACGTCTGGTGCTCACTTGGATACTTTTGTGAGCCCGAAAGAAGGCATTAGAATTCACTTCCGTGGATGCTGGCGTGAAGGCATCACAAGGCTTCAGGAACTTAGCATCCTTCTCTAGGGGAGCGCTCTCATTAAGACTCCGACTCTACGAGAGCGTTTTCATCAAGACTCCGAGGACTTAGCTTTTTTCCCCTCACTGGAGCACTCTCACCAAAGCTCCAGGGACTTGGTTTATTTTCTGTTATTCTTGTATTTAAACATTGTAACAGAGATGTGACTTGTCACTCTCCGTGGAAACTCTCAAAACTTGTAAACTCAGTGAAATAATGGATTTTGGCCCTACACAGATCCGGTCACGTGGTTTTAACCTTTTCTGGGTTTTCCAAGGTAAAGAAAAGCTCTTGTCATTTGCTGCTGGATTATCATTGACTATTTGCGTGCCCGGTCCAATTCCGAGTTAAGGTGGTCCGATTCTCCAGACCGAGGAAAAACTGGGTGACCAGCAACATTTATATTTTCTTACCTAAATCGATCGGAAACGTCGTCGACGGCCTGACCGGACCATACTGCTGGGGGTGTTGGCCTCCGACAACCCTGGCGTGGGACGTCCGGTGGATGTCCGGCAGGGGCACCGCCTACGGTCCTGGTTTTAGAGGTCAGGGCACCCACAGGCGGTGGCCCTGCCGGACCCCCTCCAGACAACCCATGTCGGGGGCGCCGCCCGACGATCCCAGCTGTGGAGTCCGATCTGGTCTCTGGTCACGGTGGCATTTGCGGACTGATTTCATTTTTTTAAAATTATTTTTGTTTCTGCCAAATGGGGGATGATGAGGGAAATCTACAGAGAACGGCTTCTGGGTGTAAGAAGTTGATTTTTAACTGGTATGGTAGGAGTAGAGGCCTAAAATCTTGCAGAATTGGTCTGTAAAAGGGGATGGGATGCCTTATTTGAATTTAGAGATAAATCCATCCAGGCCGACCAGGCGTCTCATGTGGGGATGCCTTATTTGAATTTAGACTTTAGAGATAAATCCAAGGGTGTTATGGTAAAACAGCAATCTAGGGTTTCCCATTCTTGAATGAAAACTCTCGGCAGATTAGGGCACAAAACTGATCGAGCCGGTTCATCCTCCTATCCCCGCTGCTGTTGGTACGTATTTCTTCCTCCATCTCACATCCCACATTATATGCTCTTCAATCATCATAGTTAAGCAGGTGCAGTTCCTCCCTCAGGATCGCAAGGTAACCTTGAGTCGTCTCTCTTGTGATTTGCGATGGCGAAGTCGAAGAATCACACGGCTCACAACCAGTCATACAAGGCCCATAGGAATGGGATCAAGAAGCCGAAAAGGCAAAGGAACACTTCCACTAGAGGGGTATGGAGAAGCCTTCTGTCCTATTATCATCTCAATTTTTTTTTTTCATGGTGGTGGTTCATGATTTCTGAGAAAACGACCATCCTCTCCCGCAATGTACACGTTTGAGTGCTGGTCTGTGATTTGAATCTCTCGACGTGCCTTTGATTGTGCAGATGGATCCCAAGTTCTTGAGGAACCAGAGGTATGCGAGGAAGCACAACAAGAAGAACGGTGGATCGGGTTCTGAAATGTCGGAGGAGTAGATGAAGTGAGTTGGAGATACCTCGTCATTGCTCTTTCTCTTTTACAACGCTAGGTTTTTTTGGATTCTCTTTTTGTGGAGTTACTGGAATCATTACTCTTCGCATCTGCTTTAAATGCTGTTGAATAAAATGATATGTGTTATTTGTTATCTCCTTGCTATGTTGGTTAGACACCCCCTTTGTGTGTTGAATATTTCCCTTTTTAATTGAACTGCATCATGTTTAATTGGACGCAAGCACTTATTTTGCATTCCAAGTGTTACTAGCCGGATGTCTTTAAAATTAATCCTATAGATGAATGAAATTGAAAAAAAAAATGAGAGGATGAGGGTAAGTTTAGCAAGTAAATGTTTCTTATGAGGCACTAAGAAAATTAATCCTATAGATGAATGGACAACAAATTCATGCTATGGAGGAGATGCGCCTAATGATAACTTATATTACAATGGATCAACGGAAGGGGATAGTTATAAATCCACTGACTATGGAATGTAAAATTTCTTATCATCCGCATTGTCAACTTCCAGGCTATGAGTCGAAGGATTGGATATACAAATGTGAACAAGTATTGAAATTAATAATATGCCGTATGAAATGAAAGTTAAACTTCTGTCTGTGCATTTGGAGGGCAAGGGTCTTTCCTGACTTCAATCTATCTCCAGTTGAGATTCATCCATTATGGGAAGAACATGTCCAAGCCCTTCATCATCGATTTGAAATTTCTATGCTTAATGATCCCATTAGCGAGCATAAGAATCTGAGAGAGGGGTCTGTTCAAAATTATCTAGATTAGTTCAATGTATTACTGCATCGAGTGCATGCACTTGATGAGTATGTTGTCCACATATTTTAACGGGCCTGATGGGTAAAATTGATTTTCTAATCCTGATGCATGTCATTGATCTTGAACAAAACCTTTCATTAAACCAAAAGTTAGAAAATGAATCTTATGCTTCTTAAAAGAATCGATCGTGTCACAATCATCTGAAAGGGATATAATTGCACCAATAAATCATGCACGAAGATCAACAAAAAAAATACTTCATATTGGAAGCAAAAAATTGAAATAGTAACCGAATGCCTTTTAAATTCGACCTTGCAGTTCTAAATTGTTTTCTTTTACTGAAAGCCTATAATGGTTGAATAAAAACTAAGGAGTTATTATTTTGGGGGCGTTGAACAATTATTTTAAGGCACAAATGTGCTGGTAGAAAATAGTTCATCTTAGAGGCTGAAGAGAACTAGACGTCCATGCTGATGAGGAACAAGTAATAGAAACCTTAATGAAACATAGGCTCTGTTTTGAACGGCGTTTGCTGATGGAAAAGCTTTATTTTATCATCAAACACAATAATATTGGTGTTTGAGTGCCTAACTTTTTGATTAGAGATTATTTGAAAAATGTTTATAAGCCACTTTTTGAAAGCCTTTGTACCTCCAAATTTTTGCTCCCTGATACGCGATTCTATGGATTCCCCTTTCACGCGGCAAAACCACGAAACCCGGTACCTCTTCCCTTCCGCTCAATTTCCCTCGCCATTTGTGGCTGCAGCTAACCTTCCTCACATCTGTGGCTAATATCGTTCCCTCTACAGCCGTCGTCAGCCCGTTTGACTTCTTCCGCACGATGTCGTCACCGTCTCTCAGGAGGAATTTCTTTCATGATGCATCGACGACTATCGATCCAGAGTCCCCAATCCAATCGGAATGTGAAGCCTCCACAGTTGTTTGCTGCTGTAGAAACTGTCTGGGATTGCAAACTAGTAGCAACGTTCTTCCTCATATTGCTCGAGCCACTGTTTTCCTCTTCTTCCAGGAACTGGTTCCATTTTTTTCTATGAAAATTATGCCTTAAGTGCTTTGTTCTTGAGATTGCTCCCTGATTCAATGTATTTTACTGAGATTGTTTACCGATTTGCGAGTGGTTAAGCTTGAAAATTTTAATATGAGCATGTTTTGTAGGTTTGAAATTATGGTTGTTTAATTACACGTGAAATTGTTCTTCTGAAGCAATTTAAAAATTAGATTCAGTTCTCTGTATGGAGCTGTGTATCAAATGCATTAATTCAATTACAAGGGAATTGTGTTTGCTCATCTGAAGCAGTATGGAGTCGTGTGTCAAATCAGTTATTTTTGTTGATTGTTATGTGTTGATTGTTATTTATGTGGCTTTATTCAACATTGTGTGGATGCTTATTCTATACTATGCTATGCTATAAAATGCTGTGTTATAAAATGATGATATATGTATTGTTGTTGGCTGAATTGTGTTGTCATGTTTGTTTTTGGTTAAAAAAATAACTTCCAAACAGTTGTTGTACCAAACAGTTTAATTGAAAAAATTCTATTTGATCAACACTTAAGCACATATTCTCCAAATAGTCTGCAACTTTCTCCTCACTGTTTTTCTGACAGCTCTATTCTAACAGCTCTATTCAATCAACAACTTTTTCATCAGCGTCAGCTGCCCCCAAACAAAGCCATAATGTAGAAAATGGGATTTGTGTTGAATAATTATCCCAATGAATATTATTACTCCCGCTTCTATGTATGCTATGAATGTGGTTTATGATTATTATACAATGCGTGAATGGAATATTGATTTATATTCTGATCGATACAATAGATACAAATATACGATTAGTACTCATTTTTTTGGATCTGAATGCTACTAGGAGTTTAAGATGCAAGCTAAAATTCATCCCTCCATTCATTGTCGAAGTCGCAAATGATAATAACATTCATTGGAATTTTTTGTGTTGGATTTAAATGGAAGGTGGTAGTCTTAGAGTTTTACATTTTTGCGTTGATTTCTCCTTTGAGAGTTTGTAACATTGTGCTAGGCATTCAATGATCAATTGCTCATCTAAATTGCTCATCTGTAATATCTAAATTAAATTCTTTGTTCAAAACAATAAATATCATCGAGAAGTAGTAGTGATGCATCCCATGACAGTCAAAAGGAAACTTTTGTACAAAAATTGTAAACCTAACAAAAGTAATACTGCGCACCAATCCCATTAGAAAAACAAGAATAATAGTTCATGACGCTAGAAGAAACCAGCCCCAGAAAGTTAACTGGAAAACTTTCCTAATACATAGTGCAGGAAATGGTCAAAAAATCACCTCAGAACATCAACAAGGTCCACATAAACCTCAAGATAGTGTCTAACCTACAACACCATGGAAAACATGTACTAGTTATTCCAATAAGATCAATAAAAATGCACAAACTATTTAGATCAACTAGAAAATCTATGAGAAAGTTCGGTCAGGAAGGAAAGAGATACAAACTTGCCATTGCCGAAGGTTAAGATTGCCAGACACTACCAAAAGAGAAGGCTCACTCACCATGAAAGGGAGAACACCAAGTGATAAAAGCCATAAAATGAGGAAATACAGCCCCTGTGCATGTCGACAACTATGGGTTTTCACATGATTCTTGAATGGAACAATGTAGGACATCATGATCTTAGATAAAAAAGTAGCATTGATGACGTCAAACTTAGCATAGGACTTCCTTTCGGATTACATTTGCAATTTAATTTTATTATGTATTTTTATGTTGAGCATGATTATAACCTCACTTGCAGTTTATGTATTTTAGGTTTTTGTTTTTGAGGGCTTTTATGATATATTTATATAATTTGAAAATTCAAGCCCCAAATATTCAAAGCATAAACCATTGGGTCCAAAAATGAGCCCACATTTCCATCCATCATCTAAATATTTCCTTGCCTACTACTTTCATGAATAATTTCTTACGTATCACCTTTATGAATAATGTTCTTGCATACTACATCCGTGAAAGATCTTGTGACCCATCTCCTAGGAAGCACCGATACGGGTACCAGATACGATATGTATCTGGTACGATAAAATTTAAAAGCCAAGGATATAGGCAACGGGATACGTTTTATTAAATATAATAAATATGTATGTATATATCACAGATGCAATTATAAATTTTCAAAATAATAAAACATGAAGAATAAATAATCAATTGAAGTACAAGTACATAACTAATGCAATCTAACATGAAGCTATTAGACAAAAAATATTCATAATCATTTCAAATTTAATGATGTTCATCACTCATTTTCTCAATCTTTCTTTGTATTGTTGGAGTTCAAGGTATCTTCAATTTCTGACTCATCGAAAGACAAATTGATAATCGTAAGCATGTCAGTTCCATCAAAAGGATTTGCTATGCATCTCCTCCTATATCCCACATTCTACTCATTCCTTGATTGTAGATTTCGTCTCTCCTCAATAATAGACGTAGAGTACTGTGCACATGCACCAAATCATCAGCTTGTTGTGGTAAAATTTTGTTTCTTTTCAATGAGTGAATGAATGAGTATGTGCTCCAATTTCTCGAACAGCAGGACGATGAAGAAGGTTGACAAAAGATTGGGCACAATGGCGACAAAGGATCCATATAGCCGACCCCACTATAGTGGGATAAAGTCTTGAGTGTTGTTACTTCAATAGTAACTCCAATTATTGGACAATAATGAAGCTCTACTCTTCAAACTATCTGACTCACTAAAAACTTGACCAAGCCCCGTGAATCTAGAGAACACATTGATTACTATATTTCTCTACACCACATCAAGAAAGTATCTTCTTAAGCATTTATTCCTCTCCAAAGAAATCTCATTCATATTTATAGCAACTCTATTTGGCTCTCTATCAAGACATTTTTGACTATAATACCTACAAATAAAAGCATATAGTAAATAAATAAATCATAGTAAATGTTAAATATCATATATGTAAAACGATTACCTTGAATTAAGAGAATGAGCTATGTAATGTAATGTAATGGTGCACAACTCGTGTTCCATTGATCAACGAGGACATCATAAATTGCCTTATAAAGAGAGCAATGAGCTTTTAAGTCCGTTAATTTTTCATGTCTATATATGTGCAACTCTTGTTCCATCGATCAACGAGAATATCATAAATTGCCTTATAAAAAGAGCAATGAGCTTCCAAGTCCGTTAACTTTTCATGTCTATATTTTTAAATCTTCACATTTTATATCATTTATCCTACATGTCATATTTCAAATGAAGGTTAGGTTTGTCTGTATCACAAACCCTAAGCATATCATATGAGTTTTGTTATATCAAGGATCTTGTCCACATCATCTCACCATTTGGCACTATAAATGATGTTTTTAACCTCTAGAGCTTTATCAACATCATATGCTCTATACATAGTCCATTCAGGACATTCAACCATATTAAGCAAACCCATCTTCATAAATTTAAACATCTTCAACATCACTATAGTGGAAGCAAATTGTGTTTCAATAACTACAAGTAATTTCAGTGAAACAAAAGGGTTATACGTGTCTAACCTGTATCGATAATTCATTATGAAAGTCCTGATTGATTGAGCTTTATTAGCCACTTGAGTTATCCATCCGCATTGTTCTCTAAATGTTGCACAACGATCAGTATTATTGGCTACACATATATTTTTTAATGTTTGATTTAAGGAGTGCACAACACAAGGTGTCCAAAAAATATGTGGGAATCGTGCCTCCACAATGGCTCATGTTGCCTTACACACTGGTGTATTATCAGTATTATTGGCTACACATATATTTTTTAATGTTTGATTTAAGGCGTGCACAACACAAGGTGTGCAAAAAATATGTGGGAATCGTGCCTCCACAATTGTCCCTGCTGCCTTACACACTGGTGTATTATTAGTGATAATTTGTATAATATTTTCGGCACCAACTTCATTAATGATTTCAATTATCAAATTTGCAATATAATGTCTATCCTTATACTCCCCTGATGCATCAAGTGCCTTTAAAAAAATAGGACCATCCTCAGAGACCGTCATAAAATTAATCAAAGGTCTTCTTTGAGCTTCTGTCCAACCATCACTATTTAAGTTGATTCCCTTTTGGGGACAAGTATCTTTAATTGACTGAAAAATTCTAGTGATATTTGATTTTTCTTTTTGCAAAGTGTAGTTCCTAGAGCATTATATCAAGGAGGAATAAATTTATCAAGATTGTGATTGACAGCAAATTTATATGAACCAATATAATA
This sequence comes from Platanthera guangdongensis, assembly GCA_039583875.1. NCBI lineage: Eukaryota > Viridiplantae > Streptophyta > Magnoliopsida > Asparagales > Orchidaceae > Platanthera > Platanthera guangdongensis. Next base: position 220,473,113 of record CM077163.1, on the reverse strand, counting down.
TGAATTTCTAGCTAGATGAAATGACAAACCACTAGAATAAAACATCCTAGCTATGTGGCTTCTCATTTCATCTCTAACTTTATTTTGGAAAGCCATATAAATAGGTCAACCTCTTCTTTTTTTGTTTCCCTAACTAATTGAGAAGTTTGACTTACATTAGGGAACGATAGTACCTTGGGAGCTGGTTTGCATTTTCTTTTGATGTAGAAATCACTTTTTGAAGCTCTTTTAAATACTCCCGGGTCACCTTTGGACACATCATAATACCATTCCCGAATATTTTTAGCAAGTGACTTTTTATCATAGAATAAGAGCCGCTGAAATCAATCTCACAAAAAATACATTCTCATTTTTTGTTTCCGCCACGAACTTCTCTACTATGAATAAGAGACACATACACCCAAAGTGGAGCATTATCATCCTTGTTTACGTCTTCAAAAATAAATCTACTTGTTGCTGATGTAGAAGTTGAACCAGTGACACTAATAGGAGATTGTGATTGAGACATAACTGCTGTAGCAAGAAAAAGGCAGAAAAAAATAATATAATAAACATTCATCACTAATTTAGTGTTTGGGAAAGTTGATTATATGATGGTTACTGCATGAAACATAGATCAAACTAGTTACAAAATATTAGGAGCTGTATTTGAAATAAAATACCAAAAGAAATCTGTCCAGATTTGTTAGAGATTAGAGAAATTTGGAACGATTTCTGTCCAAAAAATTGGACAGATTTCTGGAGGGTTTCTGGAAAATTTCTGGACAGAAGAAGAAGATTTCTGGTTCTAGATTGTGTAATAGTGTGAGTTTAGCTTTTGCAATACTTGTCTCTCATTTTGTATTCTTTTTTCCTTTGAGTGACTACTGGGAGAGTGAGTGTATGGCTGTATGCCTCTTGAAGGGCATTCAAGGAATGAGAAGGTGATGCCCCGAGGAAGGATTGTTCAATCAACACCAACTCGAACTATGATTTCAATTGAAAACAAGTATCTGGGGCAACTGGATCTCTCAATTGAAACTTATTATTGCTTCTAAATTTTTGTGATATTGACCCAGATCTATTGGACAACGATAAAGAGAAAGTGTGTAGAAATACGGAGGTAAGTAGTTGGATGGGGATGAAATCATTTTGGTTTCAGAATTACCTTCCCTAGCGATATAATGACCAATTTTTCTTTGAATTACACTATCTCAGACAAGGAATCCTACAAGCTATGACATATCAGAAACTCATAAGACCTCCGTTGCTCGCTTTAAGGCGAGACCATATCCTAATATCAACATCAAAATGACCATTGTGAATGTGAATTTTATAGAGGAAGTGTCTCACCTGACACTTCAAATTGAATATTATCTCAGGCTTAACACCCACATAAACGCCATATGTCCTCCTAGCACGGTCAAACTCCTAGGGTAACTCCACCCATATCCACATTTTTTACATCATTTTTTGTTCCTATGGGAAAATCCATTACTGAAACATCTAGTTCCAGGCCTACTAAAGGAACCACTTGTCCTAATGCAGTAATGCTACTAGTATCACCTGCTTTAGTTGCAAACTAATAGGGCATTTTGTATCTCAATTTTCACGCAACCTCCATATAGGTTGGACAACTCCAATCATCACTACTAGGCTTAGAGGACAGCGAAGTAGATTCACTAGAAGTAGAATGTGAGTCTAATGAAGCACTTGATTCTCATCTTTTAGCTGTTGTATGCTGTATGCATAGTTGTCATGGCGACAAGGCGAACCAAGGCGAGCGCCAGGCGGTTGGACGCTTAGGCGATAAGGCCTAAGTCAAGACGACAATAAGGCGAGCAAGTCGCAAGGCGAGCAAGTCGCAAGGCGACAACTAGACATTTTAAAAATAAATTAAGACAGACTTTAGACTGCGGTATAAAAACCGCGGTCTAAAGTTTGCCTTAGGTGATGCGAGTTAACGGTTATTATAAAAACCGCAGTCTAAGATAGACTTTAAATTGCATTTTTATAAAAACCGTAGTTAAAGACAGTGGTTTTAATAAAAAACACAGTCCATTATAATTTTATTTTAATTAGAAATTTTTATAACAAGGTCATCCTCTTAGAGGTCCATAACAAAGTCTCTCAAAAGAATTCCATGAACTATTCAGCTCCTTTCAAAATCTATTGTCGTAACTGCCCCCTTAATGGATAGCTGGATAGGTAAAGGGGATGACGAGCTCTTCTCCATGCTCCCATTAACTCACATCACTTATATTCTACCAAATGAAAAGTTGTGCAAAAAATAATTACATGTTAACATGAAACATAAGAAAAGTGAACCAACATTTCCATTAAAAGCATGTACACAAAAAAATATATTGTTCCAACTTCCGACAAATAAAACAAAATGGATGAACAATAATCTCTTTTCAAATAACTCTCTGTAATTAGACTTCTCCACAATACTTCAAATGCTTTAAATAATTTTATGGACCAAAGTAAGAATCACTCGGTATAAAGTAATAGATGATCAAAAAATAAGAAAGTGGATGCAGGAACTCCGCGATCACCCCTCGGTACCGACGCCGTCTCCTAAGCGCTCAAACTCCTCCCCAAGGTGCTACCCATCCATAGCCTCCTTTTCCCCCTCCGAAACCCTCATCCGCAACCCCATACAACCCCCAAATTCCAACCCACTAGTGTTGTCCAGGAAAAACGGTTACTGTTCAGGGTTACTGTACACGGTTACTATTCACGGTCATTGTTCACTAATGAACTTTATTGTTCATCCCCTATAGTTCTTTTTTCCCCCTGCCTGAAGCTGCCCGCTCCCTTAGCCGACTTTGTCACCGCCACCCCTTCCTCCTCCAGCAAACCCGACCCCTCCTCCTGCTGCCTCTGCCCAGTTCGGCAACCCTCCTCCAGCAGCCGTCAAGGTCCCTTGCCCCTCCCCCCCACTACCGTTCCCCTCTCTACAACCCAAAACCGACACCCCCTCTCATTCGTGGATCCACCTTCCATATCCTTTCCCCTTTCCAGATCATCCCAAATTCGGAATTTTCAGCCCGGATCCGATTCCAAAATATCGGATCAACTCCTCCCCGCCAAGAACTACCCATATGTGGCCGGATCTCTCCATTTTCGGCCCGATCCCACCCTCCACCTCCAAGGACAACCACCTATGTTATTTCCACTCCGCTGGTTCCACCTCGGATCGTCGTACACGCATTTCCGGCTCTGGAATATTCAGTGCCTTGATTAGCTCACTACTTGGTGAGTACTTGTTGTATCAGATAATTATTTTCAGCATATCTATATTGGGTTGGATCTTGTACTGGTTTTGGATTTCTTGTATGGTAGTTGCTTGTTAGATTATTATTGTGATTTGCAAGATTTATTCGTCGCGCGCTCGTGCTTTGGTCCTCCACCCGTAGGAAAGCCTAAGCTTGTCTCGCCCTAATTAAGTATTGTGTATTGCTGCGAATTTAACTGTGTGAGATGTTTAAATTTATTATCTAATTTGGATTTACGCCGTCGGATTTGCATAGCATGTAGGGTTAGGTCACCGCTTATCTCGCCAACTATAGATTCGTCCTGCGTCAATTAGTATCAGAGGGAAGGTTGCGCACACTTTTCGATACACAGTCGTAGAGACTATAGGTTTTTCGTTATGTCTAGGCGTCACAATTATTCGCCTCCTCAATTTAGAGGTCCCGAGCCCACTTGTACCCGCTCTCACAGAACCCCGTCAGGGAGATCCTCACATTATTACAACGATCATTCTCGATCGCAGTACATTACTTTCAGAGATCGTGTTGACCCACCGACACGACCCCACTGTGCTAGAGATGATCAGTTTGATGATTGTCGTCGTTCTTATCCGTACACGCGAGCGGATCGTGTTGATCCTTCGACACGACTCGGTTACCTTAGGAATGATTATTATTCGGATAATCGTTCCGAGAGAGATCTTGAGAGTCAATTTTGTACTGTTGCCCCTTCCTTTGACGGCTCATCGAGTCCCGAGTCTTTCAGCTATTGGCTCGTGGATATGAAGTACTATCTTGATCATTTTTAGTTATTCGGTGAGCGTCGCGTCAAGTTTGCGAAACTTAGACTTTTAGATCAGGCGAGGACACATTGGGCTAGTGTTGAGAGGACCCGCGAGCGAGACCGTTTTCGTCGCATCACTAGTTGGGTGGACATGAAGCATACATTGTGTCAGAGGTATCTGTTTTCGTCGTATCAGAGTCGCTTGCTCGACCAATTATTTTTCCTTCAGCAAAGATGCATGTCTGTCACTGAGTACACGGATCGCTTTGATGAGTTAGTTGTGAGGAGTGATATCCGAGAGGACCCAACCATGGCCACTACCAGATTTCGGTCTGGGCTTCAATCTGACATTCGTATTAAGGTAGTTTATCATAGCTCGGAGTCCCTCAAGCAGACATATCAGCTCGCCCTTCGTTATGAACGGTCATTGAAATCCGCAAGAGCTGGTCGATGGGATTCTCACCTTGACCTCTGAAATACGAGTCTCTCTCATACTGAGGTCACCACGACGCCTACCACTGTCCTGTCAGGCACGATAGAAGTGATACCTGATGCGGATTACTCTCACCCCAGTGAGGTGTTTAGCCCAATGAGTGACTTATCTCTTGTTTCTGACCCGCCTCTTGTTACCCCGACTAAGAGCGAGCCTGAGCGACCTACTGAGTCTGTAGTGTTGTGTCCCTCACCCACACCTCCTCCTCTGCCATACATCGGGTTAGTTAGCACCCCAACTACACACCCATTTCCTGACACCGCGCCCACAGATCCATTCTTGGGTGTAGGTCAGTGTCACTCTCCCATTGTCATTACCCGGAGTCGCATCATGACTAAGTGCCCAGAGTCTGATGTTGATCTTGTAGTGACTATGTCACCCATTCACGGGTACACGACCCCTTACGATGGTACTCACATGGAGGATCGTGACCTTAGTGACCCCCTGTTGAGCCTCCTGATGAGCCGCCACATCCAGGTAAGGATACGATTCGGGTGAGACGCTCGTTTATGAGTTTTGAGCTATTGACGTCTCTTTCGCTATCATTTATAGCCTTGCCCCAGAGAATTGATCTTGCGTGGAACATAACGTATGTAGGGCCTTTCTTGAGTACGCTTGACCACACTCATATTTTGACGGCCTACCTTGTGGCGCATTGCACCATCGATGAATTTTGGGATGCACCACCTGCTGGCACACCAGACGAGCTCTTTCTTTTCGGGAACACGCACCACACTCGAGAGTCACGTCTTATAGTCGGTGTACATGACTTTCACTCAGGTGGTCGTCTTATCCGAGATGACTTTTCGTACACACCTGGTGAGCCCTCTGATGTGTTACATTCCCCGAGAGACTTTTGGCTCTTTACGAGCTCGTATTTAAGTATAGATGTCTCTCATGGTCATCTGAGCACTCGTCACACACGGGATGAGTTTTTCTACACTCCACCGAGAGAGCCCCCTGATAGGTCACCATATTTTGGAGACATCCCAGTCATTACTCGGCTTTCTCTTAGCAGGTATGTTGTGTCAGTCATGTTTCATTTGCATCATTTGCATGAGTCTATCGAGTAATTTCTTCATCATTTGCATGTGTTTGTTGAGTTGTTTGTCTGTTGTTTGCATATGTGGCATGAGTCGGTCCGACGAAAAATCCCTAATGATAATAAATGTTGTAAATCACATACGAATGTTCACTGGCATGAGCAGGTACTTCATGAAGGCGGACAAGTGATCATGAGAATCTACGTTATGAGGCTCTGTGCGAGGCTTGCTAAAGGCTTGAGCGTTAGACGAATGGATCCCTATATAATCATGAGACAGATCGAAGCAAACACTTACGATTCTGATATCCCTGCAAGTATAGGCATCCATCCGATATTTAGTGTTGAAGATATGACGTCGTACTTCGAGCCTCGCGAGTATGTGAACTCAAGCAGTGGGGACTTCCAGCCACCCACACCTCCACTCCCGTTGCCTTGCCACCCCCATAGCCCACCTATGTCTGATAGCTACCACTACTCACCTACTTCTAACACCCACCCACCTAGGGACTCATCTTCTTTGGTTCTACCGACGCCGCCGCCGATCGCACCGGGATCCGCCACTCGTGAGTTGAGTGATGAGAGCATCATGGAGACCAGACTTACCAGTGCATTCCCACTACAGACGTTGGTAACTCTTGGATACTTGCAGCAGAGATTTATCGATTCGCCCCTGGATTTCGACTTCAGCACGACCGTCTCCATTCACTGGAGATGACAACTTTTCAGTCTGGGGGAGTGATTGGTGAGGACACTTTTCCAGCGACGACACTTGGGCGACCTCTGGTGGACTTCTTTGAGTTTTACATGGCATGCAGCGAGAGAATTTTGATCCGTATTCATCAGGAGATGAATTCTTTCAAGCCGAGGAGATTGATGCAGAGCATAGACAAGCACTTGCAGTGGATGACGAGTTTTAGGCCCATTCGGTGCTGATGTAGCGACTTTCCATATATGGCGTGCCCAGATCGACGATCAGACTTCGCAGGTGTGTTCGGATTCGCGTTGCGAATCAATTTGATATATTATTTCATTATTTTGCATTTTATTTTGATGTATTTAGGTGGACCCACCTTCGGTCAATCATAGTCATTGATGGTGGGATGTCCTAATCCTCCTTTTATTATAAATAGATGATTTGTGGGCTGGTTGAAGGCATTGCAGGTTTTGGAGAAAGAAAATCTCGGAACTCCGCGATCACCCCTCGGTGCCGACGCCGTAGAACCCTAGGTGACGACTCCTAGGCGCTCAAACTCCTCCCCAAGGTACTACCCATCCATAGCCCTCTTTTCCCCCTCTGAAACCCTCATCCGCAACCCCTACAACCCCCAAATTCCAACCCACTAGTGTTGTTTAGGAAAAACAGTTACTGCTTAAGGTTACTGTTAACGGTTACTGTTCACTAATGAAATTTACTATTCATCCCCTATAGCTCCTTTTTTCCCATGTCTGAAGCCGCCGACCCCTTAGCCGGCCCTGTCACCGTCGCCCCTTCCTCCTCCAGCAAACCCGACCCCTCCTCCCGCTGCCTCTGCCCAGTCCGGCATCCCTCCTCCAGCAGCCACCAAGGTCCCTTGCCCTACCCACCCACCCACCATCGTTCCCCTCTCTACAGCCCAAAATCGACACCCCCCTCCCATTCGTGGATCCACCTTCCATATCCTTTCCCCTCTCCAGATCAGCCCAGATTCGGAATTTTCAACCCGGATCCGATTCCAAAATATCAGATCTACTCCCCCCCCCCCCCCCCCCCCCCGCCCGGATCTACCCATGCGTGGCCAGATCTCTCCATTTTCGGCCCGATCCCACCTCCACCGCCACAGACAGCCACCTACGTTATTTCCACGCCGCTGGTTCCACCTCGGATCGTCGTACACGCATTTCCGACTCCGGAATATTTAGTGCCTTGGTTAGCCCACTACTTGGTGAGTACTTGTATCGGATAATTATTTTCAGCATATATATATTGGATTGGATCTTGTACTGGTTTTGGATCTCTTGTATCGTAGTTGCTTGTTAGATTATTATTGTGATTTGCATGATTTATTCACCGCGCACTCATGCTTTGGCCCTCCACGCGGAGGAAAGCCTAAGTTTGTCTCACCCTAATTAATTATTGTGTCTTGCTGTGAATTTAACTGCATGAGATATTTAAATTTATTCTCTAATTTGGATTTACGACGTCGGATTTGCATAGCATATAAGGTTAGGTCACCGCTTATCTCGTCGCCTATAGATTCGTCCTGCGTCACTTACCCCTCTGCCTTAATGAATTCTTTTTTTGTCGTCTTAATAAATAATTTCTTTACTTGCCACAATCATGAATAATTTCTTTACCTGTCACATTCATGAATAATTTCTTTACCTGCCACATTCATGAATAATTTCTTTACCTGCCACATTCATGAATAATTTCTTTACAAACCATATTCATGAATGATTTCTTTACCTATCACATTCATGAAAGATGTCTTTAGCTATCACATTCATGAAAGATCTCTTTACCTACCACCTTCATGAATGATATCCTCACTTATCACGATATTTACATTTTTGGCTCTCAAAAAATCTATAAATATGTAAGTTCATGTTATAAGATCGCTTTTGATTTTGTGAAATATTGTGAATATATCTTTTGCTATAGTTGTCTCCCTTTTTGTACTATTTTCTCTCTTAGTGACAAACTACTGAGAGGCTGAGTTTATGCCCCTTACAAGATGGACTTAAAAAGGAAGGTTACGCTCTTGCGACGGCCTGTCCGATCAGCACTAAGTCGAGTTGTCATATCAAACAAAAACAAGTACTTGAGGCAACAATATCTCTCGATTTGAATCATATTATTGCTTCTAAATGTTTGTTAAGGCTAGGCATTATTAGTTAATGACTTCAAGTTATCCTATCAACCAAAAACAAATACTTGATGCATTGTTATCTCTCATTTTGAAACTTATTTTAACGATTTCTCGCATGCCATGAAATTATTAAATATTTTAATTCTTGTTTATCTGCGAAAATTAGTCCATCCCAAGTTGCTAAATCCTTCATCGTAAGGATTTTCGAATCTCATTTCTGATAAACATTTCCTTTGCATCACATATTCATAGCTGCATTATAGAATTTATCGATTGCCCCCTCATCTAACAAACAAAACCCCGTTATATACACACCATCATTAAGGCCCTGTTTGAAAAGGCGTTAGCCTTCCGTTTTGTTCATGTGAAATGCTAACGCGGTGTGACGCATGACGGGCTGTGAGAATGACTGTGCTGACACGCTAATACAATCTTACGTGCATGTGTGCAATGAATGCGATCAAGCCCAATCTAAATGATGCTTGCATGTTTTCAATCATTCCAGAATAAAATTTTAGCAAATGAATAAGCAAGACCACGCTCGTTTTCGCCAAAAATACTTTCAACCACAATTTGCAAGATTAAGTGTTATAAACCTAAAGAAATGGAACAATTACTCTAACGTTCACAATTCTTAAGCAAACACGTATTATCTCCAAATATTTAATACAAAAATAAATTACGCAATACAACAATACAAGCACACAAAATCTGGTGACAATGGCAAGCACAGCTCTATGAAATGAATGTGGCTGCTATAATAATAAACAATTTTTGAACCAACAATTAGGGCTGGTGGTTCCACGACTGAGTAGGGGGAGGGAGGAAGAAGGACAGTAATTGCACGTGCTGGATGTTAAATCTGAATGGGGGAAGCTTTTGGCTCACTATTGTTGGTTGTTGGACTTCAGGCAAGGTGGGATTACGGCTCTGGCTGGTGGATCCACGTGAGGAAAGAGAGTGGGGGAAGAAGAACAGTGTGCTGTGGGGGGACTAAGGTGGAACTGTTGTTGCGGCTTGCTGGAGGATCGACGACTGGGGATGAGGCAGGAGGAATAAATACAATGGTGGAACGAGAGTAGGGGTGAATCGCGTGCAGGAGAGCTCTCGGTTGTAGACTAAGATGCGACTGGAGGTGTCGAAGGAGTTACAACATCAAATAGGAGGCGACCAGACGCTGACTCTGGTGTGTGATGATGGTGTTATAAATAGGAGGCGACCGGACGCTGACTCTGGTGTGTGATGATGATCGTGGGATATGGAGAAAGTTCACGAGAACAGTGATGTGAAATGAGAAAAAGCTGATAAAATGAATCCGCACCCCGGGCTCGCAGTGTCGCACCGCGAATGATTGTTGGTCTAGAATCTCTCACAAATCATCAATGACTGTAAACTGCAGCACCCACCCCTATTTATAACAAGAGGGGCGGTTGGGCACCTGTCTATGATCGTCTGTTTCGTTTGGTGTCCTAAAACGCTAAATACATGCCCAAAAAACAAAAAAAACACAAAATGTAAACGACACTCCGGACGCGCTCGCGATCTCAAATCACTGATCTGATCAATGCATCTCTGGCAAATATGCAAAACCGGGTCCCGCTGAGTAGTGGTATGATCTACTTCATCGAACACGATCATGAAGTCAATCCCCATCAATTCCCCCCGACTGAAAAACATTCATCTCAGAGGATTGAAGATGAATGAGTTGTAGTTGAAGATTGGGGTACGTGTATCAAACTCCATCGTGGATATCCAAGTATTGCCAACAGTGAGGTGTCCACTCCAGTGCACCAAGTAACGACAAGAAGGACCGTCTTTAGTGGGTGTCGGAAGAGGCTCAAGGTATGGATCCCTATGCTCGAGAGATTCAAATTAATGTGCCAAATTTTTCGTATTAAATACGGGGTGAATGCCCATATCTGTCGGGAAATCTATCTCGAAGCTTTTGTCCTAACTTTCTTTATAATCCTACAAGGACTCATTCACTTAAGTTGCAGTTTAGCAGCGGCTCCTTTTGGGAGCCCCTCCTTACAAAGTTCGACCATGACATGCTCGCATTCCCAAAAATATTGTTCATGCTTGTGCATATCTGCCCATACCTTATATAATTCAATATTGCTAGTAGTTTTCTTCCAGATTAATTCATGTAGTTGGTGCAAATGATGCAAAACATATAACAAATGTGAATCATGCAACACAAATGAGTCATGCACTAAACATAAATAAATAAACAACAAATTTTAAAGATGAACTACTAACACGAATAACTCCGTAAACTGGTGGTTTTGAGTACTAAAAGAAACTCTTAAGATAAGTATGTGATCAGGAGGTTCCGAAGGTGGGTCATAGAAGAATTCATCGCAGGCGCAATGAACACTCAAATGAACATCCACTCGACTACCTCTAGTGGATCTCAAGGACTGCGCCATATACTTTTGGAACCTACGTTAGTAGCATCATTTGGATAAGACTGCGCCATATGTTGTGTGTGAACTGTCTCTACAAGTGCGGGTAGTAAAAGTGTAAAACATAAGATCATAGAGTCGTTGAATGCACCCTCAAACTAGATTATCCTACTAATGATAGATACATCCCAGTTGAGTAGTGGTCCAACATATGGCTCATCAGGGGTTTCATATGACAAATGCGATAAGTACTAACGTAGGTTCCAAAAGTATATGGCGCAGTCTTATCCAAATGATGCTACAAATGAAATGCATCAAATGTGACAAGTCTAATAAGGGAATGAAACACACCAGGGGGGCCCACCACGAGGTACGTATGCAAATTCATCGTGATTGTGATGATCTTAAAGGACTTGTGGGACAAAGACATAAGAATGTAAAAACGAGGTCGACAAAACGTCTCTAAAAAGAAAAAAACTCCTCTAGTGGATCTCCAAAAGTCTTAACGGAGGGTTCATCAATGAGTTTATTCATAGCTAGATGATTCTTGAGATGCATATCATCAATAATAGTAGTGCCCTCATGGGAATAGACAACTACTACAAAGTCGAAACTATGCTCCCGACCCTCACTTGGGATATGACTCGCCACGACAATATAATGAGGTTCAGGTGAACATGCATGCAAGGGCAAGTCAATGATCGAGCGGGGGTAGGGAAAGAACACATCACGATAGGTTCACTAAGTCGCTCAAGCTCGCTCTCAGTAGGGATCCTAGGGGATGAGTCAAAATCCAAGGATGGATCATTCATCGAACTTAGTACATCACTGGGGCGAGATAAATCAGTCTCAGACACATCTTTTATCGTGTCTGACGAGCTAAGAGTAGCCAAAGTGGTAGCCTCAAAATGGAAGGGACTCGTACTGGTGTGGTCAGGGTGGTCATCCACTGGACACTCGACTACCTCTAGTGGATCTCAAGGACTGCTCATAATAAAGCGCGAGATGGGATGCCTGTTCGAGAGACTCAGAGCAGTTACAGGTCAACTTAGTACACCTCAGATCGAAGCCCAAAAAATCGGGAAGCGGTCATAGTGGCTCATCTTCGATGTTGCTCCTTAGTCCTAACTTATCAAAATGATCTTTATACTCAGTGATAGAAGCAGATCCCTGTTGAAGAGAGAATTAATGCTCGAGGAGGCAACTCCAATTGGAAACGGGTAAATACCTCTGACATAAAATATGTTTCATCTCCACCCAACTAGTGATGTGTTGAATACATTCTCATTTATGGCTCTTCTCAATGCTAAGACAATATGCCCTCACATGGTCTAGCAATCTAAATTTTGCAGATTTTATGTGGCGTTCACCGAATAACTCAAAATGATCGAGATAATATTTCATGTCCACGAGCCAATAACTAAAGGACTCAGGACTCGATGAGCCGCCAAAATAAGGGGCAAAAATACAAAAGTAACTGTCAAAATCTCTCTCATAACAACGATTCTCATAATAATCATCCCTAATGTAATCGAGCTGCATTGAAGGATCAACACGATCTGCTCGCGTGCAGGGATATGAACGACGACAATCATCATAATAATCGTCTGTAGTATAGTGGTATCGTGTCGGTGGATCAACACAATCTCTAGAAGTGGTGTGCTGCGATCAAGGATAATTATCATAGTAACGTGAGGATCTCCCTGAAGGAGCTCTATGGGGTCGACCGTAGATGGATGGTGGTTCCTCAAATTGAGAATCGGTGTCGTAACAACCACTTTGATAAGATATTGTGTTGCATAACATTTAGTCCCACGTATTATAATGTAAACCCTAACCTGGGCTTTGATACCAAATTGATGCAATATGTGACGTAAGAATGACTGTGTCGACATGTTAATGCAATCTTACGTGCATGTGTGCAATGAATGCGATCGAGACCGATCTAAATGATGCGTACATGTTTTCAATCATTCCGGAATAAAATTTTGGTAAATCAAGTTATATAGGTGTGACAACTTAACACACTATGAGCCACTTTTCACATGAATAAGCAAAACCACGTTTGTTTTCGCAAAGAATACTTTCAACCACAATTTGCGTGAGTAAGTGTTATGGACCTAAATAAATGGAACAATTACTCTAGCGATCACAATTATCAAGCAAACATGTATTATCTCTCAATATTTAATACATAAATAAATGACGTAATACAACAATACTCACAAGCACACAGAAATCTGGTCATGATTGTAGGCGCGACTCCACGAGATGAATGCAGCTGCTATAATAAAAAAAAATCTGAACCAACAATTAGGGCTGGTGTAGGGGGTGGGGAAGGACGGTAACTGCATTGGGCTGGATGCTGAATCTGAATGGGGGAAGCTTTGTGCTAACTGTTGTTGGTTGTTGGCCTTCAGGTAGGAAGGAATTGCGGCTTTGGTCGGGATCCACGCAAGGAAAGAGAGTGGGGGAAGAAGAACAGTGTGTAGTGGAGGGACTAAGGTGGAACTGCTATTGCGGTTTGCTGGAGGATCAACGTCAGGGGATGAGGTGGGAGGAAGAAATACAATGGAGGAACGAGAGTAAGGGTGAATCACTTGAAGGAGAGCTCTCAGTTGTAGACTGAGATGCGACTGGAGGTGTCGAAGGAGTTGCAACATCAAACATGAGTCGAGCGGACACCAACTCTGGTGTGTGATGATGGTCGTGTGGGATGTAGGAGGTGATCATGGCTATTTGCTCGTTCAGCCAGGACGATTGAGAGAGGGAAGGAATTTGTGAATGGAGAAGACGGTTGACAGTTATGTCTAGTGTAAGAGGCGTGCGGCTCTGGCAGAGGCAAGTGGGGTCGGGGAAGAGGAAAGAAGGAAGTGAACAAGAGCAGCGCTTGGCGGGTTTGTCGTGAGGAAGGGGACGATGAACAGTGTGGTTATGAGAGGTGATCGTGGGATATGGAGATAGTTCGCGGGAATAGTGATGGGAAAGAAAAAAACCTATAAAAAGAATCCGAACATCGCACCCCAGGCTCGCAACGTCACACCGCGAATTATTGTCGGTCTGGAATCTCTCACAAATCAACAATGATTGTAAACTGCAGCGCCCGCCCCTATTTATAAGAAAAGGGGTGGTTGGATACCCGGCGTGAGCGGCTATGATCGTCTGTTACGCCCGGTGTTCTAAAACGGTAAATACCAACCCATAAAAATAATACCCATAATATGTAAAATAACGCTCCAGATGCGCTCGCGGTCTCGCATCGCCGATCCGATTAATGCATCTCGGGCAAATATGCAAAAACGGGTTCGGCCGAGTGGTGGCCTGATCTCCATCGAACACAATCATGAGGCCGATCCCATCACAGTGCCTATCTCGTTTGATTTCCCACTCTCTGGTAGCTGCATGTATTTATATTCCTTTTCTTTCATCCCCGTTCGCAACCCGTGCCGGGGGCTTCCAGTCGCATGTGTTCTGTATTTTTCCGTCGAAGACGGCTAGTCCAGCGAACAACCAATTCCTCCTCCCCGAGTACTTCAGGCATTGCTGGTGAAGCAGTTACAGCAGGCTACTGCCGCCTTACCAGGTTTTCTTCCCGCCCGACTCCTCATTCTCCTTTGCGGTATTCATTAATTGTGTTTTAAGGTTTTCTTAAGGGAAGATGAATCTCTCTGGTGATCCAGAACTTGGATGCAAAATCCATGTCTGATTGCTCTGATTGGACAGTGGAGTTGAGGGGGAAACTTTGGAGTTGAAAAGTGTTTCTACCGAGGGAGAAGTGTTTCTAAATGGACGGTTATGGAGTAGAGATGTAATGCTATAGAGCTTGTCCAGCTACTACTTAGTAGAGAACAAAAAGGTATCTGTCAAGGTGGAGCATTGGAAATTTGGAATGTGGCAGAAGAGGCACCTAGGGTACATGTTTAATGATGTTAGAAACTGCAACGGCTTATGATTCCTTTCTGATTTCTTCAGAATTTGGTGTTGATAGAGATCTAGCTCGTACAAAAAGTGTGAAAACTGAGAAGCCTCGTTGTTCTGGAGTCTCTGGTATTGTTTGTACAAGGAGTGCTAGAACCAAAATTGTCATGTGATTCAGAATTTTTTTAAAGCAAATTTTTTTAACCTAAAAACATTACACCACTGTTTTGCCAAACAACTTAACATATAAATTGATTATGCCACATGGTCTAGGCAAACTACACCAGGTTCCTCTTCGCTCGGCATTGTAGGTACTGAGCACTGCTGCCTCCATACCTGGGGTTGAGATCCCTCCATACCCAGGGTTGAGCTCCAGTACTTCGTCTCTTGTTCAAACCATAGCATTCCAAAATATATAAAGTAAAACTTGCTGCGGATGAATTACTAACTGAAAACATATAAATTGATTGAAAAAACAAACACAACTAGCCATGTTAGACATTTGTATGGTCACCCAGCAAGGATCATGCTATTTTTATGTTCTCTGGCAGTTAGTAGCTTCAGTGATGCAAAAGATCAAGAGCAATGTACCAAGTGTGGGTTGCAGAAATTAATGGCTGAATGTGATAGTCTGTTTGCTACCCTCATACAACTTCCACACTTTAGAGATCATGATCATCACATGGTGTTGAAGGACCCAACCCATCAATTTCAGATTCTGCCTTACAAGTGAATGGGGTTGAGAAGTTGATTGATGACATGCTGAACACATCTGATTAGGCATAGCACATGCCTTTAAGTTGTGAATTTAGAGAATTTAATCATACTGTTAAGAGCAATTTTCTAGTTCCAGTTATTGAAGATCTATTTGATGAAAGGTATTGGGCCAGGTAAGGTAGCATGTCTAAGGAGGATATTTTTGAGACCGGATCACATCATGGCCATTTTGTGCTTTTGTAAAAACTTTTGGCTTAGTTAATGCACCCCTCATATTCCAAAGTCTTATAAATCTAAATTTTCAAACACGTTTAATGAAGTTTATTTGATTTTCTTAGATGACAGTTTTGACGCCCGCTTGGTACATTTGTGGCAAACATTTCAAATCTTGATAATTAGTTTGTGAAGCAAAGCAATTACAGTTTTGGATAACAGATAGATATCTGTGATATATAATAACAAAGATGGTGCTTACCATATCTCAAAGAGAGATAGACACTTGAGAGATTAAAAGGATTTTGTGATGTATCGCGTGGGTGGATTGCGTGACTCGGTGATTGAGGGAGAAGTCTTCTCGGAGGACCGAGCTCCCTTTTCTATTACCTTGCCGCCCAATGGTAGCCGAAGGCATGGAGGAAGAGAGGGGCTCCAGACTAGGCTTCCTCCTAGGGCACACCGAGAGTGGGAGGTAAAGAATCGGCAAAGGGTTACAGAGAGAGGAAGGGGAGGAAGAGAGAGAAAAGAGGAAAAAGAGATTACTTTTTGCATGCCATCATCACACCCAGCCAACACATCCATGTAGTCAAAATTCAGCCGCCCCCACCCAAGCTTAGACAAGTGGGACAATAAAAACTTAACTTAAAAGTGATGGTAATACGTTGCCACCAAAATAATAACATTGTTCAGAAAATAACGGATAATTAGACTACCGGTGAGCGCACACGACAATGGTAAATTTGTTCTCAATGTGTGTCTGTAACATCTACCTCTCCGTCGAGGGACAACTTGTCCTCAAGCTTGGTCGGTTGGGTGGCCGGTTCAGTAGGTGGAGCTTCAATTATGAACTTCAATTATGACCAAGGAGGGTTTCAATTATGAGACGGGGAAGACGGTGTTGATGTGAGCGTTAGATGGAAGTTGCAGTTGATAAACGAGCTCGCCTACACTCCGGAGAATCTGAAATGGATCCATAGAAACGGGGGCCCAACTTATTAGAGAGACTAGGAGGCTATACTGAGAGGTGTCAGTAGGGGCGGCGTTTGAGCCAAACCCAATCACCCACCTCAAATGAAAAGTCTCTCGGTGACCCCGGTTGCATGCAATTCCATCCGCTGTTGTGCTTGCTGATCACGATCCACGAGCTCCTTGTCTACATCGGCCTAAACAGGTTGTCCGCCGCCATACGTGAGCAAACGTGGAGGGTCCCGACCATAGATAAGGAGTAAAGGCATAGTTTGAAGCGTCCGTATGATATGAGGTACTTGTAACCTTAGTTATTAATGGCGCAAGACGTACCGATGCGCAAATGGGTCTTGGAGTCTAGGCTCAAGGCGCACGCGCGCGCCTGACGAGGGCAAAGCGCAACCACATTCATTTTAAATAATCGGCATCACAACAACAGTTCATCTTCTTGGTAAGATTCTTCATTTACTCCACTCATTAATTATTCATTATTATCATTTATATCACTTAAAAAATAAAATCAATGTAGTCACTTGCATAACATCCAAGTCTCAATGACCAATTATGTTTAACAAAGCAACAAACATTAAATTATGCAAAAACTAATGAGATCATATTTTAAAAAAAATTACGAAATTGCACTCAGACGGGCATTTTATGCTCAAAGGCGCAAAAAAGGCGCAAATCTCTGAACCTGATGAGCGTTGAGCCTTAGGCGCACCTTTAACAATATAGATTGTAACAGTACTCAACCCATGGAATCCACAACACCCAATCCTTGGGCTTGTCATTTGCAAACTAGCGGATGGAATCGACCTACAACAGGTTTCTTCGAGACCTGTTGTTTGCGATAGGTTGACTGGTTTTGGCTCAAACGCCACCCCTACCGACACCTTTTCATGCAGCCATCTAGTCTCTCCAACAAGTTGGGCCCCTGTTTCTATGGACCATTTTAGATTCTCCGGCGTATAAACGAGCTCGCTTATCAATTGTAACTTCCATCCGACGCTCGCATCAACGACATCTTCCACGTCTCACAATTGAAACGCTTCCTCAGCTCCGCCTATTGAACTGGCCACCTTTCCAACCCAGGTTTTGGACAAGTTGTCCCTCTACGGGGAGGGAGATGTTACAGACACGCATTGGGGACAAACTTACCATCATGGTGTGCGCTCACTTGTGGTCTAATTATCCACAATTTTCTAAACAATGTTATTATTTTGGAGGCTACGTATTTCAATCTCTTTTAAGTTAATGTTTTTTTTGTTCCACTTGTCTAAGCCCGTGGGGTCGGCTAAATTTTGAAACTATATGGGTGTGTGGGGTGGGTGTGATGATGACATGCAAAAAGTAATCTCCTTTTCCTCCTTTCTCTCTTCCTCCCCTTTCTCTATCTCTAACCTTATCCTGATTTTTCCCTCTCACTCTCGATGCTCCCTAGGTGGAGGCCCGATCCTGCATCCCTCTCTTCCTCCTCCCTCCCTTCCACAACCATTGGGCGGCAAGGTAACAGGAAGGGAAGTTCGATCCTTCCGGGAAGACTTGTCCCTCATTCACCGAGTCACACAATCCACCCACGCGGCACAATACTGCTTTTTGGGTGGTACGGTGAGGTGACCTAGCAAGGAAATGTCGGGTTGAAGGAGGGGGAGTCCGCAGATGTTCCATTCTTCCAGGGGTAGGCGCGGAGAGTTGGCGTTGAGATCCACAAGATTCATCCAGATGGAGCCGGAAGTCCGCGGGGCGGTGGTCAATGCAAGCCTCATTGTGTGCTTCCATGCGCTCGAACCGCTCCATCAGCTTGGCAATCAGATCAATATCTACCATGGTTGGACTGGTTGGCGGAAAAAGGGCGTCTGGGTTGGGGAGGAGACCCACTAGTAGCAAAAGTAGTCTGGATTGAGAGTTGCGCGTGAGCGTAGGTAAGGCGTCAATGATGGAGTTGTCGATGTGCTTTGATACCAAACTGCTACGTGTCGCGTGGGTGGATCGTATGACTCGGTGATCGAGGGAAAAGTCTTTCCGGAGAACTGAGCTGCCCTTCCTATTACCTTACCGCCCAATGGTTGCCGAAGTGAGGGAGGAGGAAGAGCAGGGAGCCGGATCGGGCCCCACCTAGGGAACACTAAGTGTGAGAAGGAAAGAATCGGGAAAGGGTTAGAGAGAGAGGAAGGGGAGGAATAGGGAGAGAGTAAGGAGGAAAAGGAGATTACTTTTTGCATGTCATCATCACGCCCACCCAACACACCCATGGTCTCAAAATTCAGCCGCCCCCACCTGGGCTTTGACAAGTGGGACAATAAAAACATTAACTTAAAAGAGATGGAATTACATAGCCACCATAATAATAACATTGTTCAGAAAATAGCGGATCATTAGACCACCGGCAAGCGCACGCGATGATGGTAAGTTTGCCCCCAATGTGTGTTGGTAACGGTTTTTTGGGTTGGGCATGCTAGGGGTGTAACTAAAAACCAATCAAACCAAACTAGACCAAACCGTACGGTTCGATTTGGTTTTCATAGGCGGTGGTTCCCTTACATTTTCAAATTTTGAAAAACCACATGGGTTGGTTTACAGTTTTTAACGTTAAACCTAAAGGAACCAAACAATATAGATGTTGCAATATAAATTTTTATATATCTATAATATAATAATAACAATATAATTATTTATGTGAATGATTGTCCTTTAAAATAATATAAAAGTATATTTATGTTTCAGTTTCTTACTTGATAAAAATCTTGTATGCCGTTTAATTTTTATTCTCGGTCTAGATTATATATTATGTTTTAGTTTTTTTAATCACATAAACCGAAACGAATCATCCGGTTTGATTTTATTCCAATTATTTGTGCGGTTCGGTTTGGTTCCAGATTTCTGGAACCATGTAGGGGTGGTTTGTTTTGCCGTTTTGCTCCAAAACTAACCAAACCGAGCAGTTACTCTCAAAGGCCGGCTATTCCATTCACTTTATTGAAGGTAATGGAGTACTAACAAAACTATTATCTTAATTGCTTAAGAAAGATAAGTTTAGATGGCTTAAGTCAATTTTAGCTTTTGAAAAGTTAAAAGCATCTTTGAGTTGTTCATTGATTCTTATGCTTCTCCACTTCAATATGGAATATATGTTGTCTATATATGATTCCAGCTATGGCATAGGGCACGCTGTTGATGCAGAACAATCATCCAATAATTGTCTTTAAGGAGTTCTTGTGAGTGAAAAATGCTAGTTTTTTTATGCCCCCTTAGAAGTATTTATTAACAATTATCCCGGCAATGCAAAAATGGAGGCCATATCTCATTGGCATTAAGAATGCATCAGGCACTTTGAATTCCTAGTCATGTCATTCGGGCTGGTCAGCCTTTTGTCCATCTCCCAAGCTTCTGTGAATGAGGTATTGTGTTCCTGTCTAATAATATTATTTCTAGTTTGCTTTTGATGATATTTTGATGCATTGTAAGAGTTGTCTTAGGCACTGTTTGGGAGGACTTATTTTCACCGGTCAAGCGGAGCCTTAGTCATCATCAAAAACATCATATCTACGTAAAATGGCGGAATTGTTTCTTTAGGACCACGTCGTCTATGTGGGGAATGTAATGCACGGGGAAGGTTTGTTTGCTGACTCCAGCAAGATCGCGGCAATTGTAGAATGGTACGAACTCCACACCTCGTGAGCTTTGCACGGGTTCCTCGGTCTCACAAGCTATTTCCTGGGATTCATCCTGTATGTACAATGAGTTAGTTCCACCCTTGACTGGCCTTTTCAAGCCGAAGCCCAAACATTCCAGGAGAACTACAATCAGCCCTCTTTGCCTCACCGATTTTGAGTTGTCAAATTTTACATGAAGTTTTAGGTTGAATGTGATGCTTAAGAAAATGGGATAGGATTTGTGGTAACAGTAAGGAATGACATCCCATTGTTTTATTACAGAAGTTACTAGCCCTTCTCCCGCACGGAAAAATTTTAAGCTGCCACCATGGTTCATAGAGCTATGTGCCTCATGGAAATGCATTTTGGTAACAGTAGGAATGACATCCCATTGTTTTATTACAGAAGTTACTAGCCCTTCTCCCGCACGGAAAATTTTGAGCTGCCACCATGGTTCATAGAGCTATGTGATGCTTAAGAAAATGGGATAGGATTTGTGGTAACAGTAGGAATGACATCCCATTGTTTTATTACACTGCCCTTCTCCCGCACGGAAATGTTAAGGTGTCCCGTTTCATAGAGTTATGGTCTCATATGAACTGCACGAGGCACATAGCTCTATGAACTACGGTGACACCATAAAATTTCTCTTCTCGCACAGGCATGCACACCGGGCTAAGACAAAATTCCACCACATTAGAGTATGGCGTCACACAAAAGTACCCTCACTCAACCTTGGAAAAATGTATTGACACGTAAATATGTCTCTGGATTGGAGTTGCAGATATTCTCCCATATTATGGTTTATTAATGGTATTGTATTTATCAGTCATATATAAGGAGTTTATAGGAGTAGTGTTGATAATCATGTTAAAGCATTTGACTATATTAATTCTCTCTCTTTCTCCCTCAAAACCAACAACTAAGTTTAGGTTGATCGATTGAAATTTCTTCCTAGTCAAAATTCCTCAAAACTTGCTTTAGCGTTTGGTAAATCCCTCTCTTGGCTTTAACTTTTTCCACAAGAGATTTATGTCATGTTATCTCTAGGGTTGCATACAACTCTATCTACGCTAGATCTATTTATGCTAGATCTATTCAGCCTCGGGATTTTCAATCTCAAAATATGAAACCATGCAAGAAATAATATTTTGGTCATATTCACGACCAAACTAAAATGAAAATTGATGTACACAGTTTGGCACACATCCGTGTACATAAGCGGATTTGACCGTGGCTTAGGCGATGTGCCTGTTTGGACCCAATAATGTGGCGTGTTCATGGACATGGCTGGGTCTCTAGCTGTGTTATTAATCTTGAGATCTTGCACGTCAAATGACAGAGCTACACATGTTTTTATCGCGATGTGCCTGTATACAGGTACACATGCCATGTATAAGTAGTTTTCTTGGAAATCCTTTCAGTTGGTGTCCCGAATGTCTTTTAATGTTTTATTTCGGCCAAGGCCATCTGTATTTGCAATAAACATAAGGTATATTAAGTTTAAGCTAAAATAAGGACAAGTTAATTAAATTACTAATATATTTGAAACACATGTCATGTTATACTTGATGTGAACTTTGTATTAGCAAATAGCACCACAGTTTAAGATTTTGTTAATCTAGCAAAGTAATTACATTTGGTGATATGATATGTTAATGTAGCAAAGTATTTCATAGGCTTTGCTCATGTACTTTCTCCCCAGTCCACAAATCAACTAGAAAGGAACCAAAGATCAATTGGTCTTTTGTAGGTTGTAACTTTAGGCTTGGGATATGGTATCTTAAGAAAAGCGATACAAAATGGCTAATACCATCACTTAAACATACATTTAAACTAGTGAAAAAGCGGAAGAAACTACTATAAACATACCACAAATTTTGGAATATCAAGATTGTAAATAGGGGCAAATAGAATCTCTCACTAGATTTGGCTTATGAGTTACTACGTATGTAAAAGTTCAAATCCAAGTAAGGCCTCATTTGGTAATCCGGCGTGAGATGGGGCGGGTGTCGGAGACGGGGAAGGGAGTTGGAGATGCACCGTTCAATGGCATTTTCTACTTGTTTGCGGGAGCAAACACCGCCACATGGTGTTTGTTTTCCTGCCTTGTGGGGGCGTTGGCTCACGCGCCGGTGTATTTACACTGAGTTGTTGGTCACTTTAGTAAACCTGTATTTGGTGCTCAAGTGCAAAGAAGTTAAAATTTTGTTTTTTTTGGCTCAATTTCCAACCGAAGGGTGAAAACTCTATTTTTCTCATTGAAAAATTAGTAATATAACACTTCATTTTTTGTTAAAAATATATTGTAATATCAAATCAATTTAAGAAACTGGTTAGCTTAATGATATCTTCTTGAAAATTTACTTTTGAAATATGGTTAATATACGTAATGACAGTCTACTAAAGAATAATGCTTTATTAAAAAATCTTTTTTGATTCTATAATTTTTTCATGATTATTTTTTATTTAAGGATAAGGTGTAATTACTGAATAAGCATTGCATTTTTTTCTTTTCTTAAAACAATAAAGCTATATTTGTGAATTTTGAATGTTTTGCTGAGTAAAGATATATGATCACCACCTAATATCAATTCTCCATATCTCTCTCATAAAAGGAAAACCCCCGTTATTCCACAAAAATGCGTAATTTTTTAATACTATTTTAAAGTATTTTTAATATCTTTAAATGCATTATTATACTACGATAACTCGGGAAATTATTCATGTTCGCATTACTTGGGCTCTGTGTTTGGTCTTTTCCGTCACACCTAAGCTCCAAATGGAAGTTTATCAACTATACCAATTTTCAGTGACATTTTTGACCCACTGAAATGGGGTTGGGGTGTTTGGGTTGCAGCCCGTTAACTGAAACCGTCTATGCTTGTATGTTGGGGTGTGGGAACGTTACACGTAACACATGGCGAGTATACACATAAAATGGGTTTTAGCATGCGCAGTCGCGGATCCAGAAAATTAATAATCTCGGTGCACAAATTGATAATGTGGGTGCACAAATTTTCTTTTTTTGAATGTGTCACTCAGTTTTAAAAATTTTAACATGAGGGTCAGTCATCAACTTCTTTCAAAAATATTTTTTGAATGTTTTTCTCTTATCTGAGCTGTTTTTCACCGTTTTTGACATATAACTAGTCAAAATTCATTGTCTCGACAAAGCAATCCAAATAGACTAAATATTTTGAAAAATAATGAGGGCCAATGTTCCTCGGGCCCCCTCTGGATCCACCCTTGAGCGTGCGCAAACAACATTTGTTGTACTGGATACATACTCGGATTATTTAGGCAAGTGAATATATTTGTTTAAAAGCCTGAAGGTAAGATTAAGTTCCACAAATTAGATATTATAATTAGATGTTTGACATTTACATTTTAGCGTTGATAATTAGGGTAAGAATTGGACGGTAGCAAAGTTCGTGGTGGAACACAATCGTCTGCTTTTTGAAAATAAAAGTTATTTGTTGAGTTCTCACCGAAAACCGTCCCAGGTTCAAGATAGTCTACTAAAGAACATGAATTTGGTATTAGAATGATCGATGCATACATTTTTTTTAGTTGAGGAGGTTGGTGGCTATGATGCACAACCGTCAAATAGCTAGCGATGGTAAAAGGCACTTGCAGCTTAATAATGCTAGAAATACGCGCATGTTTTCTTCTATTTTTGTCACCGATGAAGCAGAAAAATGAATCAAAAGCAGGCGAAATAATACCAGCTTTGCTAGAGTCGATGGAAATAAACAAAGTCACCACTTTCAGAAAAGGAGAGAACAACATTGCTGGTTTTGGGGCGAGAATTAAGGTTTTCGTGGTGGAAGAAAGAGTTTCACATGATGAGGGTTAGCGGGGGGGGGGGGGGGGGGGGGGGGGGGGTGGGGGGGGGGGGGGGGGGGGGCTGGTGGTCCGTTGGCGGTCCCGCCGCTCCTATATGGGGGGGGCCGTGCTGTAAGTCGCCGGGGGCTGTTATGGGGTGCCTGGAGGGCGGTTTGTGGTATGGCTTTAGTGTCCGGAGTGGCGGG
>CM077163.1:220404093-220448297 GCA_039583875.1 Platanthera guangdongensis | reverse complement strand
CAAACACCATTCATCGAGGTTTCTGATCTCATAGAAACGGTATCCAGGAACTAAACATAAAAATAAAAAATATGTTACACTTAGAATAAAAATTGATTAGCCTTAAGGATCCATTCGTTGGACAAAATTGAGCACTGAAGTTAGAATTAGATGTAATTTTCACTGAAATTAGACATCCAATTCCAATTCCGTTCACTGAAGGAACCTTAACTTACACAATATGGCTGTGGAAATACTTGTGATTTGGCAACATCTGCATCCTCTGCCCTATTCTTAAACTTCATCATCTTTCGGTAGTCATCTTCCACTTTGACTATGCGGTTGACAGTGGCATGAAAAATGTAGCCGATTAACAATGCAATCACAAGGGTTCCGATCGAAGTCGTGAGTGCAAGCCATAGAAGAGGTGGATTTTGCTTGAACCTGATTGCAAAGTCATGGTAGATTTATGACAGGCTCCGGTCCAAAAATAACACATTTAAAAATTTCACATAAAATTATCAACTTAATTACCTGCAATGCATCTCATGTTTTCTCATTGGGTCTCCAAGGTTAAGTGTACAGTTATGGTAGATGCCTTTACCCGTAATGTTTGCACCATACATACTTATAGGTTTAGCAGAATCCGTGGTGTCATATATATTGATCATAATAGACTGCTTGCATGCGAGCTGATGAAGCAACTTATCAACCAAAGCTTCAACATCAAAAATTCCACCCAAGTACCTTCAAATATTTCCTAAAATGAGTTTATGAAAATAGAAAATTACCCTAAAATATATGTTTAGCAGGTGATTAATCAAAGGCCTAACCCGATGGCAGCTTGTATTTGCTCAGATGAGGGTGCCTCTAGAGGAAGTTCTACCATGTAGACCGCATATGTGAGGATGATACCGAGATGATTTGATTTTACTAGCCTAAAAGTCGGTGTTAGAACCCCCTTCCCAGATGCCCTCACACAAAGGATATTTTCAAGATCCTCATGCACATGCAACTTGTGTTGCTTAGTCATTATATTTATATTCACAATGAAGAGTGTTGAAAATTTAGTCACACATTGAGAACTCATATGTATGTATCTATTTAACATGGATTTTGTGCCTCGTCTATCTACAACCAATTTGGTTTTAGGTTGAATATGTAGGTTCTAATACGGCCCACTCCATCATCAAATTAAAAATGCTAACGTGTTCTCGAAATCTTGAAGTAATCCATCATAATTGATTGACTGAAATGTTTCATCAAACAAGAAATTTTTGATTTCATCATACATGTTTCAAGTTCCCCCATTCTATAACTTAATTCAATTTTTTCAATATAACATTTCATTTAAAGAAAACAATTGCATGACTTCAAAGCTTTGATTAGCTATGATTTCAATGATGTTTACAGTAGCACAACTGTCTCAAAAAATATGAGAAAATACACAATAAATGTTCAACTTAAGATAAACAAACCCATCATAAGTCAACAAGAATACCACATCTTTCCTTTTAACTTCCACAAGGATAGGTGACAAGTCTTTGTTCAAAGATTTTTACCTGCTAGTAGGTTTTAGGCTCTATTTGTTTGGGCGTTTCGGAGCTCCGTTTTGGGCAAACGCCACCGGAAGGCGGGAAAACAAATGAACCTCCGGCGGCGTTTGCTCCGTTTCCACCCGCCCGCCTTGAGAAACGCTCCAAAAAGCTCCGTTTGGAGCAGCCACCTCCCCCCTCCGTTTCGAACACTCCGTTTCCACCCGCCGGATCGATCCGCCACCGCCGAAACAAATGAAGCCTTAGGAGTATCCGGTGTATGAGATTGTGTCCAATATGATGTCCAGCTGAATATTATTTTTAAAATTTTAATTTCATGCATAAAGATCTTTTTTTTTTGATAAAATACATAAAGAAATCTGAAAATATTTATAAAAAATCGCTCATTAATATTTTTGTAAATCTTTTAATAAAAATATCATTTGTTTGGGTGCTGTTACTAGCAAACCCAATTTGGTTTCTAGCAAACCATTACTATTAGCAAACCGGCATTTTTCAAAATGGCTATTTGAAAACCATTTTGTTACTAGCAAACCAATATAAAAATTTTCGCGTATTTTTGAACTGTGTTTTATACGTATATTTTCATGAGAAGTGTTCAACATGAAAGTTGTAAATCTCGATGAGATCTACAACTTTC
Organism: Platanthera guangdongensis; assembly: GCA_039583875.1. NCBI lineage: Eukaryota > Viridiplantae > Streptophyta > Magnoliopsida > Asparagales > Orchidaceae > Platanthera > Platanthera guangdongensis. The sequence goes on along the minus strand of CM077163.1, from coordinate 220,446,122 downwards.
ATGTTGAACATTTTTTGATTTAAAGCAATTTAGACCCCCGATTTGACCCCTGAAAAAAAGTCACGCTGAAAATATGTACGAACACCCGGGATCGGCTTGACCTTTTTAGGAGGCCAAATCTGGGGCTTAAAAGGACTCAAAATAAAAAGTATTCAACATGAAAGTTGTAGTTCTCGACGAGATCTATAACTTTCATGATGAACATTTTTTGATTTGAAGCAGTTTAGAACTCCGATTTGGGCCCCGAAAAAAGTCATGCCGAAAATCTGTACATACGACTCGTTCCGTGCGTGTCTTATTTCGGGCCCAAATTGGAAGCCTAAACGTCTTCAAATCAAAAACTGGTCAACATGAACGTTGTAGATCTCGAAGAGATCTACAACTTTCATGTTGAACATTTTTTGATTTGAAGCAATTTAGACTTCCGATTTGACTACTGAAAAAAATCATGCCGAACATATGTACAGACACCAGGGATCGGCGTCACATTTTTCGGAGGCCAAATCGGGGGCTTAAACAGCTTCAAAATAAACAGTGTTTAACATGAAAGTTGCAGATCTCGATGAGATCTATAACTTTCATGTTGAACACTTTTTGATTTGAAACAGTTTCGACCTCCGATTTGGGCCCCGAAAAAAATCACGCCGAAAATTTGTACCGACGACACGTTCCATGCGTGTCTTTTTTCGGGCCCAAACTGGAAGCCTAAACGGCTTCAAATCAAAAAATGGTCAACGTGAAAGTTGTAGATCTCGATGAGATCTACAACTTTCATGTTTATCACTTTTTCAAATGAGAAACATTTGAGACTTAAAATTCAAAAATACAAAAATAAAAAAAAACAAGATTGGTTTGCTAATAGTAAATTTTGGGAAGAGAAAGAAATGAAAAAAATGGCTGAATCTGCTTTTTTGCTGGTTTGCTAGAAACGAAAGTGAGTTTGCGAATAACAGCACCCAGTAAAAATCATTTTTTCCATATCTCATTCGCAGCATATATCTGTATACAAATCTTTTCCAGTACGATTTCTTATACGAAGATTTCAAAGAAAACTTTTGGAAGGAAGAACTGTATGCACTGTTTTAAAAATACAAAATACTTTGGAACCGTATAATCCCTCGATCAACGATGCAGATTTGAGTGAACTCTACTGCAGTCATCTTTTAAGGTGATTGTTAACTGCAACCCGTTATTTTGTTAGTCACATCCCAAAAGTTCCTAATTTTTCGCGCCTTTTAGAAATACGCCTTGTACATGCAATATCAGGAAAAATGTTCAACACGAAAGTTATAGATATCGACTAGATGTACAACTTTCGTGTTGATCACTTTTCCTAAAAATACATGTACAATGCGTACTTTGAAAATATACTCAGATTTTGCGTCTTTTCGAAATACGCCTTGTACATGCAATTTCAGGAAAAATGTTCAACATGAAAGTTGTAGATATCGACGAGTTCAAAAGTTGTTGATATCGACGAGTTTGATATCTACAACTTTCGTGTTGATCATTTTTCTTAAAAATGCATGTACAAAGCGTATTTTGGAAATATACTCAGGTTTTACGCCTTTTCGAAAAAAAGCCTTGTACATGCAATTTCAGGAAAAGTGTTCAACACGAAAGCTGTAAATCTCAATACAACTTTCGTGTTGAACACTTTTCCTGAAATTGCATGTACAAGACGTATTTCGAAAATGCACAAAACCTGAACATATTTCCAAAGTATGTCTTGCACATGCATTTTTATGAAAAGTGATCAACACGAAAGTTGTAGATCTCGTCGATATCTACAACTTTCGTGTTGAACATTTTTCCTGATATTGCATGTACAAGGCGTATTTCGAAGAGGCGCGAAAAATTGGGAGATTTAATTTTTCACGGCAATATTAGATTTAAATTAAGGAAGATAACACAAGTTTTATTCATCTTTCATGAATCAACCAAAACTCTTCAAGCACACAAGTTAACCATTTTTTGAAGATTTGAAGATTTAAATTAATGAATAATTAATTAGGTTTGATGGCTTTGATGGCTTTGACTAATTTTTTTTCATTAACAATTTCAAAAATCAATTCATAAATATAATTTTCAAGTTAACCATTTTTTTGGTTTTATAGATTTATCCACCATCTTTGTTGTCATCTTTCATGCAGGTAACAACCAAAGATTTCATTTCTGAAGAGGTTATTTCACAATTTAAAGCCTATTTTTGCCCTGATATCTGTTCTTTGTTTTGATCCTAATTGTACTACGCTAGTTACAGCTTCTGTAAAAGGGCACTACCTGAATGTGTTCCGAATAATTCCAAGCCAAATGATTCAAATTTCACAAATTATGACTGGACTTTTTCACAGGTACACTGCTATTTACTTTGAAGATTTGAAGTTTACTGTTTCTTTTTTTGAAGATTTGAAGTTCTAGGTCATACGAGATATCTATTTCAATCAGTATAGTCAGTGGATTGCGATGATTTCATCTGTTTCAGTCTTGCAACAGTTCTTAGATCACTAACGAAAGAAGTAACTAAAGAAGTGAGGAGAAGACATAAGTTAACTATCAAGATGTGCTAAAGAATGCACGTTTATAGATTTTTTCTTGTATTTCAGTTTAATTAGAGATGAAAACACTATTATTCTGTATTGAGGGATTTGGGCTATCTCCCACCCTCATATTTTTTATTAATAAAATAATCTATGTTGAATAATCATTTTGTTGAAATTGAGTATCTTATTTATTATTGTGTTTGAATGTATAAAATTAAATTCTACTAAATAATAAATTAAATAATTTATGATATTTTATGAAAAAATGAACAAAATTCAGTGAAAAATTATCATTATTAAATTAAGGAAGATAACACAAGTTTTATTCATCTTTCATGAATCAACCAAAACTCTTAAAGCACACAGTTCTGATTTACAACTTACATTCATAAAATAACAGGTCAAAAAATTAAACAGAGTCGATCCTAGCTAGAACTCAGAGCAAAGTGCGGGATCTCTTGCTACTATTATTGGTATAATCACAGTAAAATTGACTCAATTGCGGCACCGTGGACACGTCTTCAGAACTCAACACCGGCCGCCACTGCAGCGGCTGCGCTGCGGCTGCTGTGGCGGCGTTCAAAGATGCTGGAGTGAACCAAGGCACAGTAGCCACCAGGGGAGCCTCGTCGACATAAACCTCCAACCAAAGAAAAGTATGAGACCCATCATTCGCAACTTTGATCTTTATAAGAAGATATATATGTGCAGGACAGCAAAAAGACTTATTATTACCTGAGAGAACCCGGCGCCGGCGTCGTTGTCGGCGGCGGAGGGGTCTTCGAACAGGAAATCATCCACGCGCCACCCCGGCAACAGCTTCATCAAGTAATCTGATATGGTGCTCCCTCCGCCGTCTTTTAACTTGGACGGTAGGGCTCTGCGCGCCACCACCTCTATCTCCTCTGTTCTGCTATTGCTATTGGAAACCACTTTGTTCTCAGAAAGCGGCGAGTGGGAGATGGGGATGGAAGGAGGGATCATCGGGGTGGGGCATAGACGGATTCCGGTGAGAAGGAATCGGCTGTGGCGGCTGGTGTGGACGGTGGCGGTGTGGATCGGCACATCGCACTCCCGGCAGAGTATTGCTCTGTCTTCCTGGCAGAAGAGGAAGCCGTTCTTCTCCTGCGGGGAAGAAAATAAAATCACTGGATTCAACGAGTTTACACAGTTTTTGGTTTGTTTTGAATGATTGGATAACCTTGCAGATGTCGCAGAGAGGCAGGGGTCGGGTGGAGGGGTTCTGAAGGAGGGAGAAGCGGCGGTGTTTTCCGGCGAGTTTGTTTGCGGAGTGGATGCGGGCATCGCAGCCGCTGCAGAGAACGGCCTCGTCGGCGCAGCAGAGGACGGAGGCCTGCTCGACGCCGCAGACGTCGCACTGTAACTTCATCTCCACTGATTTTGAATCTGCTCCGGCTGTTTCTCTTTCTTCTGTCAGTAGGTGGCCGTGGCTATGTCGAGATTGAATAGGAGGACGAGCTGGCAGGAGATGGGAAAGGGACGATAAGTAATAAAAACGGCACAATAAAAGGGCAGCAATTTGATTGATTTACCGATTGGCCCACTGTCAACGCTGTCTTGAGTGTTGAACGAGGAGCACGGTTGGGGCGGCAAAAGGAGCCATTTTTTCTGAGCTGACCCTATATTAAGGAAAATTTTTGCGGACGGGACTCGGACCTAGAAGTAGGAACGAGTGTAAATAACCTGCTCGTGGGCCCCACCATCATTTTCGGCCTTTCTCTTCCCGGAAGCTAAATTTACAGAAACCTCCATCGATCTTCATCTTCTGTCATTACCTTTTACCTCCATCGACCGGAAAATTTCCCGCCGCCAAGCTTCCGTCGCTGCATCTGGGATCAATGGAGCAGGGGAGTAATGACTTGGGGGCCTGCAGTGGCGAAATGTATAAAGAAGAACATGTAAGTTTTCTTTACAACTGTATTTTAATGAACTGTTGTACATCCATCGACATTCAAGTTCTTCTTTAAGCTTGTTCCCTGGACTGTTAGGTTGCCTAATTTTTCGGCGAGTACATGTTGTACATCCTTACAACTGTATTTTAATGTTAAACTTAAAATGTCATTCTTTTTTGTATGCTCTGTATTGTATGTATTGTTTCTTAGGGTAGCACTGCATCTGAATTACAACTGTATTTTAATATTGAACTTCAACTGTATTTTTAAAGTACAACTGTATTCTAATATTGAACTTGAACTGTATTTTAATATTGAACTTCAATTGTATTTTTAAAGTACGACTGTATTCTAATATTGAACTTCAACTGTATTTTTAAGGTACAACTGTATTTTAATATTGAGCTTCAACTGTATTGTTTAAGTACGACTATATTCTAATATCGAACTTCATATTTTTCTGCAGATTCCAAGTAAATATCATACTTTTCCGGTTGTCCAGTCAGAAGAAGAGGCTTATGCTTTGTATTGTGAGTACGCCCACAAAACCGGATTTAGTGTTCGTAAGGAACACATTATTTACTGGACACACACCCGAACTATAAAAGTACGGGAATATACGTGCTCGAAGGCTGGAAAGAAACACCCAAAACCGTCACCAATTAAGTATCGTAAATTAGACACTCGAACAGGTTGTCTTGCTTGCTGTCATTTTAGAACTGATACAAAATGACAGAATTGGACTGTTTCAAAGTTTGTGGAGAAGCATAATCACCCCCTTGCATTGGAGAAAGAGAAGCATTTGTTGAGGTCAAATAGAAAGGTATCAGATTTGCAGGGCGATCTTATAAAAAATATGACAGGGGCTGGTATTAAAACAGTACATGCGTACAATTTTCTTTCCGAAGAAGTTGGAGGTATTGAAAATGTCGGATTTAGTAAAACGGATGCCTATAATTATGTTCATCGTAGTAAAAAGGCTTTAATTAAATCTGGTGACTCGATTAGTTTGCTGAAGATGCTACAGGCAAGACAACTTGAGGATAGTATGTTCTCGTACGAAGTTCAAACAGATGAGCTAAATCGGTTGACCAATTTTTTTTGGATGGATGGGCGTGCTAAGATTGACTATGATTGTTACGGGGATGTTATTATTTTTGATACTACATATAGACTAAATAAATATAACTTGACATGCGCTCCTTTCATTGATGTTAACAATCACTGGCAAAGTATTTACGTCGGTTGCACTTTCATAGCAGAAGAAACCATTGATTCATTCTGTTGGGTTTTTGATACTTTTCTTAAGGTCGTTGGTGGTAAACAACCCATCACTATTTTCACTGACCAAGATCGGGCTATGGCGGTGGCTATTGAGCGGGTTTTCACCACCAGCCGGCATCGATTGTGCCAATGGCACATCTCAAAGAAAGCTCCTTCGAAAGTCCATTGTTTCAACCTTGACAAAGGTGTGCGAGGTTTATTCTATCAATGCATGAGCAAGTGTGACTCTGAGTTTGAGTTTGAACAGTATTGGAATGAGATGATGTTGAAAGGAAGCTTACATGACAATAGATGGTTGAAGGACTTATATTCAGTTAAGCAAAAGTGGTCCACTGCCTACAACAAGGATGTTTTGGATCTCAGCATTTTGTCGACTCAAAGGAGTGAATCTGCAAATAACGGGTTGCATGGTTGTTCGAAAGCAACAAACTCTCTTGTAGAGTGTTTCATCGGTTTTGAGAAACTTGTGTCAACATGGCGGACAACTGAGCTTGATGAAGATTTCAAGTGCATACAGGGGAGTGTTAGTTTGAAATATAAAGGCAGCAACTTACTTAAGCAAGTTTCAAAGGTTTATACCAGGAAGATGTTTTCTATTTTTGAGAAATCCTTCATGGAGGGTGCTATTGGGGTTAGCATAGTTAATGAGACGATGTACGATGACAATAGTATTTTATATGGGACCGCACAGCGTGATGAAGATCAAGATGGTAAAAATTGGTTTGTAAACCTCAATATGAGTACCAGTGAAACAAAATGTTCTTGTCGAGGATTTGAAATCAAAGGTATTCAATGCAAGCATGTTTTGCGAATATTCATACATAGAAATGTAAAACAGGTTCCCGCTCAATATTTACTCAAAAGATTCAGTTTGAATGCTAAGAGAGATATTTACCTTCCCTACTCGCCTTCAATGGCCCAAAAGGAATCAAATGTGATTTTCAGAAATCATTTAATGAGGTTTACATATGATTTATCCCTCTAAATTGAGAGCTGTCAACCAGCAAAAGAACTTGTTATGACTGCAATGAATGATTTGGCTAGGAGGGTTGAAGCTTTAGTCATTGAAGATGCGAATCATAACGACAAAAAAGAATCATGTTTAAGGGACCCTCCCAAGAAGCGGCCGAAAGGTTTTTCAAACGCAAGACTTAAAGGACATTGAGAGAAAAACATCAAAAAGTCAAGTAATGTTTTAATTTATTTCAATGTTTACAAAATATTCTATGTTTTTACTTTATGCCATAAAAAATTAATAAAAATTATGTTTCGAAATGTAGGAAAAAAAGTTGAAGTAAAGACAGAAACAATCCCGGTGTACAACTTCCTGGATTCTCCAGCTCATGCGCACCAGTCAACTCCACCGGCCAATAATAGAGATTTTGATTCTCAATAAGAATTTGACTTGGATTTGTCGTTTAATTTTTCGAGCATCACTGATGTATTCAAACCATGATTATGCGGGTTTATATGATGTGATATGATATGTTGACGTTAATTGTAGACATGATTAATTCTCAGCATTCATTGATTCCCAAAAATGTTTTCCCTTAAAGAGCTTGTTGATTTTAGACATGATTAATTCTCAGCATTCATATGATTAACCTTCACAAAATAATCGGACTCTAATTATGTGTATTTGCAGAAGTGTATAGAACATGTGTAAGTATACGTGAGAAGCATTCAAATGATTAGTGCAGGATCATAATCAGTCTTATAAATAATTACAACATTGTCAACTATCGTTAGATTCAATTACATTTGAAAAAGTCCGGAATATGTTTGCTGTTATTTCAGCGCGAAATGTAGGCATCTCCTCACACCAATTCTTTAATTCTTTCCAAGCAACTGTCTTGGTTGACAACACCGCCTCCATGAACTTCATCACGAAAACACCACAATCGTTTCCATTGTCTTGCTGTGGCAGATCGTCGACGTCGTTGATAGGTCAGTGAGTTATAGCTTCTTGCAAAGCATCACTAGCATCCTCGTATAAACACCTAATCTGCATGAAAGCTAAATTGTCAGGAAGAATGAAACCGTAGCCTTCATACGGTGGTGCGAGTGTACCAAATTTTGAAGAGTGGCGCGATGGCGGCTACTCCTAAGCGAATCATAGAACTCCCAATAATGTTCCTTGAGGCGACAAACGAGCAATGTCCAATGGCTAGACATGTGACATGGCATAAGTATTAGATCAACTGCCTGTACACGGGTCAATGTTATGTGACTCAACAAGGTCTGGCAATTTGGGACATTGTTGGTCTTATAATACTGCACAATGAAATGATATGAGTTCAAAATTGTAATAATAAACAACATGAATTATGTTAAAACGTGGACACAGGCAAAAAACATACTGCGTGATTTGGTGAAACGTATATGAAACTATTCATTCCTCTCATTGACCGCTTTTGCTTTGACCCGAGGAACACTGCATAAGCATCCAGATGAGTGTCAGATATCCAACCAGTTCCTAACAGATCATCTGCTGCCCCTCTTGTGAGTTGAAAGTTCCCGCTTGAAAAAATAACTTTGGAGATGTAACAATACTTAAAGTCAATACATGACTGGAAAGTAATTATTAGTGTGAGACTACGTACATGACAACCAAAATGTACCTCTCGTCAAACCGATTAAGAACAAAATCAACGGTATCTCGAATACGAGGTGCAATATGCGGCCTGCCGGGATAGCTAGGCACCTTGACAAGCTCTTTGTAAAATTGAGAGTTGACCACTTCCTTCTTCTTCCTGTAAGTCTTCAGTGGCCCTTGCACTGGCTCCGAACAGTCTACTTTTACAGGGCTTTCCAGGTTGATAAGTGCGAGATCGAGGTTTGGTTGGGTGAAAAAGGATGTGGTGGGGGACACTTTTTGATGAGGAGTAGATGGTTTGGGTGATGGTGTACGTCGATGGGATTGGGGCATGTCAGCTTGCAGTCTCCGGAGCTGACCCTATATTTAAGGGTGTTTATATTGTCAGGGCCTATATGATTATTGGCAGCACAAATGTAATGGTAGTCTAAAATATAGCTATTGACAGCCCGATGGATACTGACAACCCAAAAATTAAATTTTTAAATATATATTTTTAGAAAAAGTGTTCAACATGAAAGTTGTAGATCTCGACACTTTTATGTTGAACACTTTTTCTAAAAATGTCATATAGTAGACCTATTTTCAAAAGACATGTGTTCCGTATTTTGGGCTGCTATTAGCGGTCATATTATGTATGTTTTTTATTATTTTGCTGCGCTGCCAATATTCAAAGCTGGGCTGCCAATATAAACACCCATATTAAATGATAGGTTTTTAGATAAGTTCAGTAAATTTTTAGACGCAAGATTTGAGATCTGACGGTCAGCAATAAAGAGAGCAAAAAAAGTTTAAAAATAAGCAGCAGTTTTTGTTGATCGGATGGCGGGCCGGGTGGATCTCATGCTCGCAATGCATCGCCAGCACCATTCTCGTGCCCACGGGCATCTAAAAATTTCTGATATTAAATAGGTGCGGGTGTTAGAAAAGATATAAACGAGAACAGGTATTTTTTAAGAGTAAAAACGATTTTACTTCTCACTCAACTGATACAGGATGATTACAACAGATTTGGCTTTTATAGCCCACACACAAGATATCGGAATAAGAATTTAATTATGGGAGATAGTACTTAACGACTGTCATTAAACAGAGTGTAAAATTTTGTGATACTTGGAAACGAGAATTCAGCCGCAGGAACACTTAATCTATCCAAGTCCAAGTAAGTCAGATGCAAATAGAAGATCAAGAAACTTGTACTATAAAAAATCTTTACAGAGTGAGGCATACATGGCGAGACATGATTGTCAATGTACCCGATGAAAGCAGAAAAATACAAGACAAAAACAAGTCGCGCTGACTCAAAAAGAAACCGTCGGCTATGCTGCTAACCACTACGGAGCCCGCTGAAACTGCTAAGTCGTCAAACCGCAACCTAGCCGCGCTGACTGCCCGTTATTCCAAAGCTGAAAGGAACTCTGTCCGCTGAACTGCAAGCCGCCTGACCGCGAGGTTGTCTAGCCACCAGATCACGCGGACTACTGCTGCCACCGAGCAGAACAAGCCGCTAGAGGCGGACAGCTTATTGAACTGGGAAACATGTTGCAGAAGAAAAGACCGCTTGGTCGCAAGTCGCGACCTGCTGTTATCCGCTGTTTGCAAACCGCAGAATCCGCACTGACCTTGACTGAAGTCAGAACCAAATCCCTGGCTCCTCAGCGCAATCCTCACAACCTGCACAACACAACCCGATCAACCTCTTCAAACCGCACGGATAGAAAAACATAACCGCAGCAATTTTTCGCAAGTTCACTTACTGTTCACTTGGTTATTAATTGATGTGACATGTGGTCTTATTTATAGGCGCAGAGAGGAGTGTGATCACCACCCTAGCTGATAGGATAACCACCATATCTTGCGGCGAGCACCAAGTGCATCCTCCAAGTCGCGGATACACAACCAGACCGCCGCGACTAGGCCAAGTCCAAATGTGTTGAGTGTAGTTTACTCACTGAACGCCAGATAATAGAAGAATATTTGTTAAGTAGTTTGGCGTTGAGTGATGAAGGCAAAAGCGTTCAGTGATGAAGACACACTCAACGCTCTCAACGCTCTCAACGCATAGTAATAGAAAGTTTGGCTAAGGCAAAAGCGTTTAGTGGACTCAATGTTGTCAACGCCTAGTAACAGAATGTTTGGCTAAGTCAAAAAACGTTGAGTCATGAAGACACACTCAACGCTCTCAATGCTAGAGAAGTAGGAATAATTGGTTAAGGCCAAAAGCATTGAGTGAAGCTTGTTCACTCAACGCCTGAGATAGACATAAATCTGTCTAAGTGTTTTGGCGTTGAGTGATGCTTACTCACCCAACGCCTATACTACTGATGCTTGATTTTGGCTAAGTCCATAGATGGTGACGTCAGCAAAGTCAACAAGTCAACAAAATTCACATTTGTTGCGAGAAAGTTACAGTACGTGACAAATATAATTGCTTGCCTACAGTACTACAATTAATGCAAAAGCAAAGTTGCAGCTGTCAATTTCAGTAGGACCCACGGGTCAAAAGAGTCGTTGATAGGCTAATAATAAAAGGCGAAGATCAAGAAAGAAAAGATATTTTTTGGAAAATACAGCTGACCCTTATCTTCTTCCTCATCGTTGTTGCTGAGGCTAAAGAACAAAAAGTTCAAATCAACGAGTTAAAAAGTTCAACAAAGTTAGCTGTTGTCTTCCTCATCGACATCAACAAGATCAGAGTTAATCTTTGAGAAAAAGGAAGCAACCAAGGGAGAAACCCTAGCGACAAATTCTGAGATCTAAAGCAAGTTAGCTGGTGTCATTTATACCTACACCAGCAAGTTCAGAAAGCTTACTTTCTGAGGGAGAAGAAGAAGCAGAAGCTGTGTGAAGAACAACCAGAACAGATAAATCATTTGTCTTCACCAGCAAGTTCAGGGAAGGTCCTTGAGAAAGAAGAAGAGGCAGAGCCATCTGGTTTCTACAGTTAAGAAGATAGAGCGGAGTTTATCTCTGCTCAGGTTGCAGCAAAGGGAGAAATCCTAACCGCAGTTACTTCACAGTCCAAGTAAGCTTAATCCTGAAGATAGAATCTTGGGGGCTGTGAAGAAGGAGATAGAGCTGATCTTCTAGATCAGTTAGAAAGGTGCAGAGCAGCAGATCTGCAGGTTGCTTCCAGCACAAGCCAAAGCAAGATCTGCATCCTTGTTACTGAGAAAAAGTTAGAGCTGAGATTCTCTCAGCTCAGGTAGTAATAACTAGTTGTAGTTGCTTCTCAATTCCAGCAGGAAAACTTTCTGGTGCTGAGAATAATTAGATAGGGCTGAGTATACCTCAGTTCAGGTAGTAGTAGGCTCTGGAATTATTTCCCTAGAGTCGAAGTTGGGATGAGTTTATCTCAGTCCAGGAAGATTGGAATAGAGAAACATCTCTTGTGTCAAGACCACCTCATCAACCCACTTTCATCTTATAGGATCCTTTTGGATCTGAATGGTAGGAGCAAATTTGCTCTAAGGTAGGATCCAAATTTGGATCTGAGTTGTAGGGCAGATTTGCCTGAGGTAGGATTCTGTTCAGAATTTGAGAGTAGGGCTTTAGCCTGAATTATAGGATTCAAATGTAAATCTGAGAGTAGGATCCAGCTTGGATCTGAGATAAGTGAGCTGTCTATCACTGAGTTGTAGGGCTTTTGAGCCTGAGGTAGGTGAGTCATTCTCACTAAGTTGTAGGACACTTGTGCCTGAGCTGCATGATCTTTTGGATCTGAGGTAGGTCTTAACAGCCTGAGATAAGAGAGTCATTCTCTCTGAGGTAGGATCCCTTGTGGAACTGAGGTAGGGCTGTTCTCCTAGCCTGAGTTGCAGGGCTTAACAACCTGAGGTAGGTGATCTTTGGATCACTGAGTTGTAGGGCCTTATGTATGAGCTGTAGGTCTTGGAGGAGACCGAGTGGTCCTATGGGATCATATTGTGTTAGAAAGTAGCGAAAAAGAGAGAACAAGCGGATAAGCTTTTGAATAATTGAAATTTTATTATGCAAAAAAGATATCATTTACAAAGGTATGACCTCCCTTATATAGAATGGAGGAGATAAGAAAGAGAGTATACAAACAATGTGGGACTAAACATTTACAATACTGAGCGGCTAGAATAAAGGTGACCGCACAGGCCGCGCGGTTAGACAGATGGGTTAACCGCTCGACAACTCCAGCAGGATAGCACAGGCCGCAATGATAGACCGATAGACAGCCCGGTCTCCAGGCTTCAGAGTGAGATCGCCAGACCGTTCGGTCAACAAACCGCTGGATCAGACCGCTAAGCCGCCCGGTCAACAAACCGCTGGATCAGACCGCTAAGCCGCCCAGTCTAATACTTCAACACTCCCCCTCAAGCTGGAGCATAGATATCAATCATGCCCAGCTTGTCACAAATGCGGAAGAAGGAAGTAGAAACTGGCTTGGTGAAGATATCTGTCAATTCCTTGTCAGAGGTGACAAAAGGAGTACAAATCTGTTTCTTCAAAATCTCTTCCCGAATGAAGTGACAGTCAACCTCTATATGCTTTGTTCTCTCATGGAAGACCGAATTTCTGGATATATGTATAGCGGCCTTGTTGTCACAGAACATAGGGAGAGGACAGTCATATACCTCGCCCAGGTCAAGCATGAGAGCCCGCAACCACTTTAACTCACACGTGGTTGACGCCATACTCCGGTATTCGGCTTCGGCACTGGATCTGGAGACAACAGACTGTTTCTTGCTCTTCCAACTCACGAGATTACCTCCAACAAAGGTACAAAAACCTGATGTGGATTTACGATCGCCTTTGTCATCCGTGTAACTTGAATCTGAGTAGGCCTCAACCCTCAGATGACCATTCTTCTGAAAGAGTAACCCTCTGCCCGGTGCTGCTTTGATATACTCCAAAATCTTCAGGGCGGACTGAAGATGGCACTCCCTGGGAGCTTGCATAAACTGACTGACCTTGCCTACAGCATAGGCGATGTCGGGTCTAGTCACCATGAGATAGATGAGTTTGCCTACCAAACGTCTGTACCTTGTGACATCAGATAGAAGAGGCGAGTCATCCGTCCACGTTTTGTCTTCTCCAACAACCATGGGAAAACGAGCTGGTTTGGCACCTGTCAATCCTGCTTCTCGTAGAAGATCAAAGGCATACTTCCGTTGAGAGAGAACCAAGGAGTCAAGTTTCCGAGAGATTTCTATCCCCAAAAAGTATTTTGGGAGCCCATATCCTTCGTGACCAAGTGCTGACGGAGGTGCTTCTTCGTCAAGTCCACCCCATCTCGGTCATCGCCAGTAAGGAGAATATCATCCACATATACTGCCAAAACCACCAGTCCCGAGGCCGTTTTGCGAATGAATAAGGAGTGATCGGCCGAACTCCTTTGAAAGCCGATGGTAGCCACAATACCACTGAATTTGTCAAACCATGCCCGAGGGCTCTGCTTTAGGCCATAAATGGCCTTCTTCAAATGACATACACGTGTCTCCCCCTGAGCAACATACCCAGGAGGTTGCTCCATATAGACGTCCTCCTGAAGATCGCCATAGAGAAAGGCATTCTTCACATCAAGCTGGGAAATGGCCCAAGCCCGGTTAACAGCCACAGAAAAGAGAACCCGGATGGTGTTGAGGCGAGCAACCGGAGAGAAGGTATCAAAGTAATCAACGTCGTAAGTCTGAGTGAAGCCCTTGGACACCAGCCGGGCTTTGTAGCGATCCATAGTGCCGTCGGGGCGAAACTTCACAACGAAGACCCAGCGACAGCCAACCACATCAGTGCCCACGGGAGGAGAAACCAGGGTCCAGGTACCCCGTTCAGTAAGAGTAGCCATCTCCTCATCCATGGCAGACTTCCAATGAGGGAGAGCAAGAGCCTCCTGGTAGGTACGGGGATTAGAAGTAGCAGAGATAGCCAAGGCAAAACACCTGCGAGAAGGAGAAAGCTGATCATAGGAAACAACAGCCGTGAGCGGGTGTTGAGTACACGCCCGCACCCCTTTGCGAAGGGCAATGGGAACATCCAGGTCAACGGGAGCGTCGGCGACGGGAGCGTCAGCGACCGGAGCGTCCGTGGAGGAGAAGGCTGGCCCGGGACTAGAGAGAGACGGCAGCGGAGAGGAGGTGGAGGGGTGGGTGGGGAGACGGACTGGGAAGAAGTGGGTGGAGGAGGAGACGAAGGTGGGAAAACGTGGAGAGGTGTGGAAGGAATGGAGATATCAGAAGGAAGAGAAGAGGGAGGAGAGAAATATGAAGCATTTTCGAAAAAAGTCACATCCGCGGAGACAAACTGCTTGCGGAGAAGGGGGTCAAAGCAGCAATAGCCTTTTTGAGTGGTAGAGTACCCCAAAAAGACACACTTGGTGGATCGGGGGGAAAGCTTGTCGCGGGTAGCGGAGGGAGCGTGAACAAAGGTCGTACAACCAAAGATACGGAGAGGAAGAGGAAAAGGTTCCTGGTGGGGGTGGAGAATGGAGAAGGGAGTCTGGTCGTGGAGAACCGCGGAGGGAATGCGATTGATTAGATAGCAGGCGAGGAGCACAGCGTAGCCCCAGTAGGAGCGAGTGACGTGCATCTGCGTCATGAGAGTACGCGCAACATCAAGCAGGTGACGGTTTTTACGCTCCGACACCCCATTCTGCTGGGAGGTGTAAACACAAGTGGTTTGATGAAGGAGGCCATGTTGGTGAAAGAATGCGAAGAACTCATGAGTCAGATATTCTTTGGCATTATCAGAACGTAAGACTTTAATAGAAGTAGCAAATTGAGTCTTAATCATAAAGTAAAAGGATTGTCAAACAGAAAATAGTTCAGAGCGATCTTTTAACAGATACACCCAGGTACATCGAGAAAAATCATCGATAAAAGTGACAAAATAGGAACTGCCCCGACCAACTGTGAGGGTAGGAGCAGGACCCCATACATCAGAATGAACAAGATCAAAGATGCGAGAGGAGCTACGACCTTGCTTCGGTGGGAAGGAGGAGCGATGATGTTTGCCAAGCTGACACGCATCACAGTTGAGCGGAGAACTGGTAGGAGGTAAGTGGGGCAGAAGCTGGCGAATAAGTCGAGGAGGAGGATGTCCAAGACGAAGATGCCACTGAAGGAGATCGGTGGAGGAGGAGTAGGCGGATAGAGCGGAAACATCGTCGAGGAAGTAGAGGCCGCCGCTCTCAGTCCCAGTAGCAATCGTCCGCTGGGTCCTCGGGTCCTGAAAAGAACAAGTAGTGGGAGTGAATAAAACGGAGCACTGAAGTTGCCGGCATAAAGTAGTAACTGATAACAAATTGCACGGGAACTTCGGGACATAGAGGGTATCCTCCAAGCAAAGCGATGGGGTGAGTTGAACCATGCCCGTCCCATGAACCGGGGACGGGGAACCATCCGCCACACGAACCGGGGGTAAGCGGTCATGGGTCTCAAGACGGGAGAAGCAATGAGGGTTGCCCGTCATATGATTGGTGGCACCGGAGTCAATCAGCCATTTACCTTGGGTAACGACGTGGGCACTACCTGACGTCGTGGCCACAGAGGCAGACGACCGAGAAGGAGCAGCAGGAGTAGTGGTGAGACCGGAGGTAGTCATAGAACCCGGCAAGCAGAAGAAGCCGCGCGAACAGAAGCGGTTAGAAAACAGAAGAAGCCGCGCGAACAGAAGAGAGGAGAAGAGCAGGTGACCGCGACCAAGATGCAGGTGAGATAGGAACAACCCGCACGGTCAGGCAGATCACAGCAGCAAACCACGAGTATAGAGACAAGCAGAAATGGGTAAAGCAGAAGCGGACAGGGAGAAGAAGTCCGCAGCGGGTAGAGACAAGGCCGCAATGACTAGGAAGTCGGAGAGGCAAGAAAGAACCAGGAGCGCGGCGACAAGGAAACAGGTCGCTGTGACGAATAGTAGTAGGAGAAGAGAGCCAAGAAGAAACAAGCCGCGCGAATAGGGCAGCGAACAGAAACAAGCCGCGCGAACAGGGCAGCGGACAGAAGCAAGCCGCGCGAACAGGGCAGCGTACAGAAGAGAAGGCAAGTCGCGAAACAGGTCGCAGAAAGCGGAAAACAAGCCGCGAACAACAGAGAGCGCACAGAATCAGGAGGAAAAGACCGTGTGCTCTGATACCATGTTAGAAAGTAGCGAAAAAGAGAGAACAAGCGGATAAGCTTTTGAATAATTGAAATTTTATTATCCAAAAAAGATATCATTTACAAAGGTATGGCCTCCCTTATATAGAATGGAGGAGATAAGAAAGAGAGTATACAAACAATGTGGGACTAAACATTTACAATACTGAGCGGCTAGAATAAAGGTGAACGCACAGGCCGCGCGGTTAGACAGATGGGTTAACCGCTCGGCAACTCCAGCAGGATAGCACAGGCCGCAATGATAGACCGATAGACAGCCCGGTCTCCAGGCTTCAGAGTGAGATCGCCAGACCGCTCGGTCAACAAACCGCTGGATCAGATCGCTAAGCCGCCCGGTCAACAAACCGCTGGATCAGACCGCTAAGCCGCCCGGTCTAATACTTCAACAAATCCCCGAGGTAATGGTAAGGGGGGACGGGGGGACATAAACACCAAGGACCACCCGCTGCAGGCATTGTGGGACTAATCCAACCACGGGATGGCGGGGATATTCCGCCACACGGGGGGCCCACCGGGGTCAACACCCAGACCTGGAACGCGATGGGAAAGCCCAAATATGCGGTCCCACACACACCCAATCCCGCTGGACCTTGGTCCTCAACACACCCCCGCAGCGGGATGACTCTGATACCATGTGGAAACCACCCGTCACCACACATCTTCCCAAAACCCCGAGGTAATGGTAAGGGGGGACGGGGGGACATAAACACCAAGGACCACCCGCTGCAGGCAATGTGAGACTAATCCAACCACGGGATGGCGGGGATATTCCGCCACACGGGGGGCCCACCGGGGTCAACACCTAGACCTGGAACGCGATGGGAAATCCCAAATATGCGGTCCCACACACACCCAATCCCGCTGGACCTTGGTCCTCAACATGTTGTAAGCTCTTTGAGCTTAGATTGGAGAAGTGTCTTGTCTAACTATAAGTTAGAAAGGTAGGAGAGAAAGTGGATGTACCCATAATTTGGGGAACCACTATATATCTTGTGTATGTGATTTTTATTTTGTTCCTTTGATTGCATGTTGTGTGTGTCTTGAAAGCAAATTACTAATCACTTACATAGCACCTAAAGGAAATAAAATTAAAGATAGTCACAAGAGACTATGAAACCTATTCACCTCCCCCTCTAGGTCATTTAGTCATTCTTGAAAACAAAGACTTTCAAGGATTTAGCTATCCTTGAAAATAAAGACTTTTAGTAGACATAGCTCTAGTCTGCACACACCTACGAACACCACTCCAATCCGTATAACCTGAGGTTGCAGCCAAAGCACACAAGGCTAACTGTTTTCAAACTCAGTGGACAGAAATATCAGTTAGCGCAGACCGCGCGACCTCCCGGACTAAGCCAATCTGCACAACCCGGCAAACTCCGGTACCAGTCTGCTCTAACCGATGAACTTCGCGGTTACCACCAACCGCACCACCAGAGATAGACCAAGACACACGCCATGCCGATCTCACGAGCTCCAGTCCATCCCGCAACCCGGACTCCGCAAACTCCACACGAGTCCGTACCTCGTCGGTCTTGGTGAGCTCCACAAATAGCCACCCTATCCGCCTGGTTACATTCTTGGAATCAACTTCCTGCTGACCACAAGCCGGCCTGGCTATCTGCCTCCTCTATCCGCACAAACCGCGTGAACAGACTGCCCAGGCCGCCAGAGCACAAGCTGACAACATCACCTTTGCCAACCTGGCTAACCACCAGTCTCGTCAGCACAGGCCGCGCGGACAGGTCACGCAGGTCACCCAGGTCGCCCAGTCTGTTAGAAAGTAGAGAAAGGAAGCGAAAAGAAGAGAAGAAGCCGAATAAACTTTTGAATAATCGAAATTTTATTATCCAAAAAAAGATATCTATTACAAAGGTATGCCCTCCCTTATATAGAATGGAGGAGAGAAGAGAGAATACAAATAAGAGATGTGGGACTAAAAATTACAAGCTAAGCGGACTGTACAAAGTAAACCGCACAGGCCGCGCGGTTAGACAGAAGGACTAACCGCACGGCTTACAGTAAGAGATGCAGAGAGGTCGCCTGTGAAGATTGCTAGACCGCCCGGTTTACAAGTCGCCGAGTCAAACCGCCAGACCGCGCGGTCTCTAACCCGCCAAGACAGACCGCCCGGTCTCCAACTTCAACACTCCCCCTCAAGCTGGAGCATATATATCAATCATGCCCAGCTTGTCGCAAACATGCAGAAACGAGGCGGAGACTGGCTTGGTGAAGATGTCAGCTAACTCTTTATCAGATGTGACAAACGGAGTGCAAATCTGTTCTTTTAAAATCTCTTCACGAATGAAATGGCAGTCAACCTCAATGTGCTTTGTTCTTTCATGGAATACCGGATTTTTGGAGATGTATATGGCGGCCTTGTTATCACAGAACATAGGTAGAGGATGGTTGTACACCTCTCCTAAATCTAGCATGAGAGCCCGCAACCATTTCAACTCACAAGTGGTTGACGCCATACTGCGATACTCAGCTTCTGCACTAGACCTGGAGACAACAGACTGCTTTTTACTCTTCCAGCTCACCAGATTTCCCCAACAAAGGTGCAAAAACCTGAGGTAGACTTGCGATCCCTTTGTCATCAGCATAACTTGCATCTGAGTAGGCTTCAATCCTCAGATGACCATTCTTCTGAAACAGTAATCCTTTCCCAGGCGCTGCTTTGACATATTCCAAGATCCGCAAGGCGGACTGAAGATGACAATCCCTGGGCGCTTGCATGAATTGACTCACCTTGCCCACAGCATAAGAAATGTCGGGTCTGGTCACTGTGAGATATATGAGCTTACCAACCAGACGCCTGTACCGCGAACTATCTGAAAGAAGAGGCGAATCATCTGTCCAGGTTTTGTCCTCCCCAATAGCCATGAGACATCGGGCAGGTTTAGCTCCAGTCAATCCTGCCTCTTTTAAAAGATCAAGGGCATACTTACGCTGAGAGAGAACTAAGGAGTCGGGCTTCCGAGAGAGTTCGATCCCCAGAAAGTACTTTGGAGAGCCCATATCTTTAGTGATCAGATGTTGGCAAAGATGTAGCTTTGTCAGGGCTACCCCTTCCTGGTCATCGCCAGTGAGAAGAATATCATCGACGTATACAGCAAGAACAACCAGCCCAGAAGGAGTTTTGCGAATAAAGAGAGAGTGATCAGCAGAGCTTCGCACAAAATCAACAGCCGCCACAATACCGCTGAACTTGTCAAACCAAGCTCGAGGACTCTGCTTGAGGCCATAAATTGCCTTCTGCAGCCGGCATACTCGTGTCTCCCCCTGAGCAACATACCCAGGAGGTTGCTCCATGTAAACGGCCTCGTGAAGATCACCATAAAGGAAGGCATTCTTGACGTCCAGCTGAGAAATTGGCCAATCCCGATTGACGGCCACAGAGAGAAGAACCCGGATTGTGCTGAGACGAGCCACAGGGGAGAAGGTGTCAAAGTAATCAACCCCATAGGTCTGAGTAAAGCCCTTAGCCACAAGGCGAGCCTTATACCGATCCACAGTGCGTCTGGGCTAAATTTGACCACAAAGACCCAGCGACAGCCAACAACATCAGTGCCAAAGGGAGGAGGAACAAGAGTCCAGGTACCCCGCTCAGTGAGGGTCGCCATTTCCTCATCCATGGCCATCTTCCAGTGAGGAATAGCAAGGGCCTCCTGATAGGATCGGGGTGTGGCAGTGGCAGAGATAGCCAGTGCAAAGGCCCTGCGAGAAGGAGTAAGACGATCATAGGAAACAACAGCAGCAAGGGGGTGTAAGGTGCACGTCCGCACCCCTTTGCGAAGAGCTATAGGAAGATCCAGGTCAGCCGGGCCCGCGGCATCCGGAGCATCCGTGGTAGAGAAAGCTGGCCCGGGAGAAGAGAGCGACGACAGCGGAGAGGAGGGAGAGGGTGGTGGGGAAGGGAGAGAGAGAGGTGGAGGAAGAGGAGGGGGTGGAGACGGTGTAGTGGTGGAGAGTGTAGGAGGAGACGAGGGAACGAAGGGAACGGCAGGAGAATCAGAAGCTGGGAGAGGAGGAGAAGAGGCATCCGAGAAGTAGGAGGTATTCTCGAAGAAGGTGACGTCAGCAGAGACGAACTGCTTACGAAGGACGGGATCAAAGTAACAGTAGCCTTTCTGAGTGGTGGAATACCCCAGAAAGACACATTTGGTGGAGCGAGGGAGAGCTTATCACGGGTGGCAGAAGGGGCATGCACAAAGGCAGTGCATCCAAAGATTTGGAGAGGGAGATGAAACGGCTCCTTGCCCGGATACAAAATGGAGAACGGGTTTGGCCATGGAGAACCGTGGAGGGAATGCGATTGATGAGGTAGCAGGCAAGGAGAACAGCATAGCCCCAATAGGAGCGAGGAACATGCATCTGGGTCATCAAGGTGCGAGCGACATCGAGCAGGTGTCAGTTTTTGCGTTCGGCTACACCATTTTGTTGTGAAGAATAGACACAACTAGTTTGATGAAGAATCCCATTTTGCATGCAGAATGTAGAGAAGTCACGACTGAGATATTCTGCAGCATTATCAGACCGAAAAACTTTGATAGAAACATCAAACTGAGTTTTGATCATGAGATAGAAGGATGTCCATACAGAGAATAATTCGGAGCGATCTTTTAACAGATACACCCACGTACAGCGAGAGAAATCATCAATGAACGTGACAAAATAGGAACTACCCCGACCAATGGTAAGAGTAGGAGAAGGACCCCAGATGTCGGAGTGGATAAGATCAAACGGACGGGTAGAGCTACGAACTTGCTTTGGAGGGAAGGAGGAGCGATGATGCTTGCCAAGCTGGCAGGCCTCACAGTTGAGCGGAGGACTTTGAGGAGGAAGGTGGGGCAGAAGTTGACGAAGAAGACGGGGAGGAGCATGACCAAGGCGGAGATGCCATTGGAGAAGATCTGTGGAGGTGGAGGAGAAGGTGGAAAAAGCAGAAATGTTGTCTAGGAAGTATAAGCCGCCACTCTCAGTCCCAGTAGCAATCGTCCGTTGGGAGCCCGGATCCTGAAAAGAGCAAGAAGTAGAAGTAAATGTGACGGAACACTGTAATTGCTTGCAAAGAGATGTAACAGATAATAAGTTGCACGGGAACTGGGGCACATATAGAGTATCCGCCAAGTGAAGAGACGGGGTGACATGAACTATCCCTGTGCCATGAACTGATGATGAAGAGCGTCAGCGAGAGTAACTGGGGCAAGCGAGCATGTTTTTCTAGGAGAGAGAAACACGGGAGATGGCCGGTCATATGATTTGTAGCACCAGTGTCGATCAGCCATTTGCCCTGAGTAACAATGTGTGCACGACCAGAAGACGTGACAACCGAGGCGAAAGCCATGAAGGGAGGAAGAAGAAACTGCAGCGGTCTCGGTGACAGCACACCAGCGGCACGAAGGGCCACGACCAAGGTGCAGAGCACAAGCCGCGCGACTAAACCAGGAGGTCGCGGCGACTAACAAGAGAAGCGGCTCAGAGCGAAGAGGCGGATAGGCCGCTCAAACAAGGAAGAATCCGCGTGAAACCGCAGCGGGAACAAAAGGGAAGAAGCCGCGTGAACACGAGCGGCTAGGATTCAGATCAAGGCACAGTGGGGAAGAAGTCGCGCGGACTGCAAAGGGCCGAGCGAACAGAAGAGAGGAGAAGAGCAGGTGACCGCGACCAAGATGCGGGTAAGAAAGGGACAACCCGCACGGTCAGGCAGATCACAGCAGTTGCGAGAATGCGGTCAAGGGCACAGCGGGGAAGAGGTCGCGCGGACTGAAAAGGCCGAGCGAACAGAAGAGCAGGGGAGAAGAGCAGGTGACCGCGACCAAGATGCGGGTAAGAAAGGAACAACCCGCACGGTCAGGCAGATCACAACAGCAAACCGCGAGTGCAGAGACAACACACGCGGACAGAGACAGACCGCAGCGACTAGGAAGTCGGAGCGGCAGGAAAGAGCAAGGAGCGCGGCGACACGGAAACAGGTCGCTGCGACAAAGAGCAAGGAGAAGAGAAACAAGAAGAGCAAGCCGCGCAAACAGGCAGCGGACAGAAACAAGCCGCGCGGATAGAAACAAGCCGCGCGGACAGAGGAGAAGGCAAGCCGCGAACAAGCCGCAGAACGCGGAAGACAAGCCGCGAACAACAGAGAGCGCACAGAATCAGGAGGAAAAGACCGTGTCCTCTGATACCATGTTAGAAAGTAGAGAAAGGAAGCGAAAAGAAGAGAACAAGCCGAATAAACTTTTGAATAATCGAAATTTTATTATCCAAAAAAAGATATCTATTACAAAGGTATGCCCTCCCTTATATAGAATGGAGGAGAGAAGAGAGAATACAAATAAGAGATGTGGGACTAAAAATTACAAGCTAAGCGGACTGTACAAAGTAAACCGCACAGGCCGCGCGGTTAGACAGAAGGACTAACCGCACGGCTTACAGTAAGAGATGCAGAGAGGTCGCCTGTGAAGATTGCTAGACCGCCCGGTTTACAAGTCGCCGAGTCAAACCGCCAGACCGCGCGGTCTCTAACCCGCCAAGACAGACCGCCCGGTCTCCAACTTCAACACAGTCCATCACTTTCACTTCATGATTTTCAACACAGAGTAATAATGGTATAACTTTTATTACATTAATTACTGGCGTGGAATACATAACTAGAGCAGGTTCCACCAACACCCCAGCTGAAACTGTGTCGTCTTTAACTTTGAGCAGTATTCTCAGCTCCTGGAAACGACCTCGTGGCAGTGGCTTGGTTAATATGTCAGCGATCTGGTATTTGGTTGAGCAGAATACCAGCTCAATCTCCTTCTTCTCTTGTCTTTCTCTGATGGAATAGAAACAGATGTTGATGTGCTTGCTTCTTCCATGGTATACAAGATTTTTTGATAAAGAAATGACGGAGGTGTTGTCACAGAAGATTTTAACCCATTTCCTATCTTCTTCCTTCACTTCATCATTCTCGATCTCCTTCTTTATTCTCTGAAGCCAGATAGCTTCACTTGCTGCAGAATTCAGCTCCATGTATTCCACCTCTATTGAGGATAGAGTGGCGGAATATTGCCTCCTCGAGCTCCAGGATATTGGATTTGTACCTGCAAAAAAGATAAAACCGCTTGTACTCCTCTGATCATCTAGGTTCCCGACCCAGTCAGAGTTGGAGTGCCTGACTAGGTCCAAGCTTTCCCCTTTATCAAAACAGAGGCCATAAGACTTCGTCCCCTTCAAGTTGCAAAGGATACTTTTTGTTGCAAGAAAGTGGTTTTTGGATGGGTTGCTCACAAATCTGGCAATGATAATGACTGCATTCTCAATATACGGTAGTGTATTGGTGAGATATGATAGGGAGCCGACCAAACTCCTATATTATTCCTTATCTGTCCCTTCTTCATTTTCAGTTTTAGACTGCAGTTTATCTCGATCCAGTAATCATTGGTGTGATAGTGTGATTACAGTCCTCCATCTGATGCTTCTTTAACAGAGTTTGTATGTAGAGGTCTTGAGATAGGAAAATATTTCCTCTTACCTGCTTAATCTCCATACCCAAAAAGTACTTTAAGTGCCCAAGGTCAGACATCTCATAGTCTTTCATCATATTGTTTTTGAACTAAGGCTGCGTTTGGGGGGACTTATTTTCACCGGTCAAGCGGTTACGACCTCATGAACCCGACCTTAATTAAGGTCCGGTTCATGCGGTCGTAACCACTTGACCGCTGAAAATAAGTCCCCCCAAACGCAGCCTAAGTGATTAAACCACAGTTGGTTCCAGTCGCGTTGAGGTCATCTATATAGAGGCTGACAATGATTCTTGTTTCTCCCTCCTTCTTGATGTATAAGTTAGGCTCATTCAGGCTTTTTAGAAATCCTTCAGACGAAAATGGCTGTCAATATTATGGTGCATGTCATGCCCTTGATGTCTGCTTGAGTCCGTAGAGGGCCTTATGAAGCTGGTATACTTTCTCCTCTTCTTCTGGGATTTGAAAACTCGGGGGTTGATAGACATACACTACTTCATTTAGCTTCCCATTCAGGAAGGCCGATTTTATATTAAGGTGAAAGATCATATAACCATAGTGAGTAGTTGTGGCAAGTATTAGCCTTATTGTTGTCATCCGAGCTACTGGAGCAAAAGTTTCTCCAAAGTCTTCTCCTGGCTTCTGTGATAAACCTTTTGCGACCAATCGGGCCTTTATGTTTCAATATTTGTCCATCCTCATTGTGTTTTAGCTTGTATACTCACTTTAACCCAATAACTTCTCTATTGGAGGGTCTGGGTACTAAAGACCAGGTTCGGTTTTTAGTGATTGAGTCAATTTCTTCTCTCATAGCTCTTTTCCACTCAACATGATGCTTAGCTTATTCAAAGGTAGTGGAGACAGAGGCAAGTAGGGCAAACCCATTTTTCTCATATATTTCCAGCAGGGATCTAGACTTCTTGGGCGATGATGAATCAGGATCATTATCTGAATGTTGTTGATCCATGCTGCTCTCAGTGTCATGGATGGGGTTCGGCTGTAGGTCAAGCTCAATTGACAACTGAGGAGATGTGAGAGTTGTATTTGATTTTGATGCCCAATGTCATGTGGCTTCTTCATTGAAGATTGCATCACGAGAAATGATTAGCTTGTTTGATGTTGGATCAAGAAGTCGATAAGCTTTACTTTGATCCCCATAGCCCACCATTACACATTTTTTACTTGTTTCTTCTAACTTATCCTTCTTATCTTTGGTGTTTATGAGTCTATGCAATGCAACCAAAAACTCTGAGGTGGGAGAGTTCTGACTTGCACTTATGTATAGCCTTATAGGATGTGCAGTTTGGTCTAGTTTTGGTGATGCATCTGTTCAAGATGCAAACATCAGTTGAGGCAGCTTCTCCCCATAAATTTTTAGGATAATTTGATTGGGTGAGCAGAGTTCTCCCCATCTCAACTATTGTCCTTTTCCTCCTCTCAACAACACCATTCTGTTGTGGAGTCCCGTGTGTAGTGAGCTGTCTGCTGATTCCTGCATCTTAACAAAATAAAGTAAACTGGGTGGATAAAAACTCACCTCCTCTATCACTTCTGACTGTTTTCTTCTGCTAAGATGATTTTCTATTTGGGATTTAAATTTTTGAAGTATCTGAATGCTTCTGACTTTTGTTCCAAGAAGAAAATCCACATAAAGCGGCTGAAATCATCTATGATTAAGAGGTAATACCATTTTCCCCCAAGGGTGGGAGTAATATAGGGGCTGTTGAAATTTCACAAGCTGATCAGAAGATAGTTCTGATACCAAGTAAAAATTTTCAGAACTATCAAGCTGACAACTTGATCAAGCGGAAAACGAGAAACAAACGCATGAACAACTGAGCTAAGTAAATCAGAGCCAACAGAAAGCAACCACAGATCTTGTATTATCAACTATCTTCATTACAAGGCAAGACATACATGACGACACATGATTTTGCCAAGTACAAAGGAGAAGCAAAAACAAGAAAACAAGAACTTCAATCCAGGCGGACTGCCCCAGAGACAGCTGAGTCCTCCGAGTCCACCAAGCCGCTGCTGCACCACTGATCTACGGAGTCCATAGACAACCCATTATTCTGCTGAATGACCGCTCTGCAAGCCATTGCCAAACTGAAAGAATATACCGCCTAGCCCGCCGAGACCGGCAGACAAGTTATTGAACTTGAATTATTGAAGGAGAGAAGACATACGGGCCGCAAATGAGACCTGCTGCAAACTGCCGATTGTAAACTGCAAGCTCCACTGATTCCTGACCGCAATCAGAACCAGACTCTTGGCTTCACAGTGCTAGCCGTAGAACCTGCAAACAGCAACTGGTTAAACATTCTCAATCCGCACAGACTAGAAAATTGAGGCCGCATCAATTAATCCACACTCAACTTACTATTCATTCAATTACTGTTGATGTGATGGGATCCTATTTATAGGTGGGTGATGAGTGTGATTGTAACGCCCCGAAACTCAAAGGAGCAAAATGGGGATGTTTTGGGCCAGTTTAGGTTCTGGCAGCAGGCACACGGCCTGGGACACGGGCGTGTCCCAGGGCGTGTCAAGCCGTGTCGACACTTAGCCGCGAAGTCGTCGAGTTTGACTCGACGATTCGTCGAGAGGGGGCACACGGCCTGCGACACGGGCGTGTCGCAGGGCGTGTCGACCCGTGTCGACACTTAGCCGTGAGTCGTCGAGTTGTACTCGACGATTCGTCGAGAATGGGCACACGGCCTGCGACACGGGCGTGTCGCAGGGCGTGTCGACCCGTGTCGACGATCGTCCCGGGGAGTCGTCGAGATTCACTCGACGATCGTCGAGACAAGGCACACGGCCTAGGACACGGGCGTGTCCAAGGCCGTGTCATCAATTCGTCGATCTTCCCTCGACGAAATGTCCCGTGTACACGGCCTGGGGTCCAGGCGTGTCAAGGTGACACGGGTAAGGACACGGGCGTGTCCTAGAACCCGTGCAGTGCTCGGGTTGAAAATGGGGAAAAATCATGGGGTACACGGCCGGCTACACGGCCGTGTGAAGTGGAACACGGGCGTGTCAGCTCGAACACGGGCGTGTTCGATACCCGTGTGAGGTTCCAGGAGATTCGATTTTGACGGCGAATGCGGCACACGGCCCTGGACACGGGCGTGTGCCAGGCCGTGTTCGGTCCAGATTGGGCATTTCAGCCCCGAATCAAAGCCGTTCGTTTCCTTGTTTTGAGATCCAACGGCTGGGGGATGTTCCTGAAGGGATATACCCGTGAGTTGACTTAGAAATCCATCACTTTCACACCTTATCATCTCTCCAAGTCCTTGGAGAAAGAGGAGAGCAATTGGAGGAAGAAGAACTAGATTCCGCCATTGGAGGAGCTTCGGAGCTCCGAATCGCAAGCCGACTCTGGATCCACGGAGGCAACGCAAGTGCGGTGATTTCCATCTGATTACTTTTCAATGGCGCCAAAGAGGAACTCAAGGGTAACGATCCTCATCTTGAGCACGAATAGCTCTCTTTCCTAGCATAGGAAGCCCGCTCTCGCGAGTTTGCGGAGAGTTGGAGGCATTCCTTCGGGTAGATATGTGAAGTCCCCGTTGTTTAGAGTCCGTATGCGAGAACGGACATAGGCATGATGTGTGAAGCCTACCCGGACATGTTATTCTGGATCGGTGATGTTGCATTGCATAAGGCCGGAGAAGACTCCGTGCTATTGGTTGTTTTCGGGTTTTCTACGCGGTAGATTGCAGCAGGGAGCCTTGGGGACTAACCCAAAGGTGCACCCGAAAAACTAGGCGGATACGAGATCTTGCCAACTTGGTGGCCTGAGAGCCAACTTGAACATAACCGAGTTATGTGACTTGCGATAGAATGAGACTCGGCAAAAGTTTGACCCGCGCAAATGGCTTAAATTGTCGTTGCGATGTGAGCACGGGTTAGATGGAACCGTACCCGCTTTATGTCGTTCGGTTAAAGAGACCTAAGGTTACGTGGCACTTGCCGTTGGCATAGATGTGAGTCTTCGACGGTCAATGGCTTAAATTGACGTGACCCATGCCAAGAAGACAAATTGCTCATAGGTTTGACCGTCTAAGTGGCGGTGGTGTGTCTGGAATGTTAATGGCTTAAATTGACGTGACATCGACCGGTTCACCGAGAATGTGCCCTGAGTGCACGTGGCGTGTGGCCGTACGAGCCAACGTCTGTGATGTTATGGCTATGGTTATAAATTACTCTCTTATGCTAATGAAATGCAGGGAAGGAGCATCGCCGCCCCGAGTTGGGGGCGGGATTGTTATAATTTGGTCAGCATTGCTGACCGTTGCCTTGTTTTGCCACCGTGCGGTGGTTTGTTGCTTGTAGGTGCAGCTGGACCGAGCGGTCAATAGCGGGCTAAAGCCCTTTTTGCGAAGCCGGCCCTTGAAGGCCCAAGTAGAAGTGTTTACTGCTTTATTCATGTATGACCGGCCTGCGTGCCGTGGTTTGTAAAATATGTAATATTCAAGTGAAACATTTTGTAAGGCCTTAAGACTTATTTTGAGTATTTTGTAATAACATTCCTATTTCGTAGTAGTGGACATTCGTGCTTGTTGCTGGGTTCTTGTTTACAACCTTTATAAACTGCTTCCGCTAGAATGCTCTGTGTAGGACGTTGAGATTGGTTGGATGGTTTCCATAAGTAACCACCCGGTCTGTCTGTGGTATATGGCGTCGGGCCCCGGCCGGACCTACTGCTATATGCTATGCGACGGATAGGGGGTGTTACAATTTGGTATCAGACTACTGGTTTTGGTCGGACTTAAGCTGAATTCGTGGACGAATTCTTTTTAAGGGGTGGTGAGCACATTGTGTGCGTCATCGTTATAACGGTAAAAGAACCCATGAATGTCCACTTAGGAATGAAAATACTCGTGTTTGAGGAACCTGCGTGTTCCTATAATTGCTGTTCGCAATTTTATTTGGTCGCTTGACGGTGTTTTGTACCACTATAGGTGACCGGAAGCGGTGCTGGACAGCC
Organism: Platanthera guangdongensis; assembly: GCA_039583875.1. Lineage (NCBI taxonomy): Eukaryota > Viridiplantae > Streptophyta > Magnoliopsida > Asparagales > Orchidaceae > Platanthera > Platanthera guangdongensis. Next base: position 220,417,162 of record CM077163.1, on the reverse strand, counting down.
AGAATGTCCGGTTTCTGAGGAGCATAGTGCACCCGGTGAGGTGTTTGAGCCTCCTCCTTCGTATGAAACCGTTAGAAGGATCGTAGAAGCGGTATTCACTGTGACAGGTGCACAGTTTGGAGGAAATGTACAACCCTGCGCACCCGTTGTGGCCTCAACGCCGGTGGGCGCGATGCAGCAGATGACCTTTGGTAGACCATTGGGGCAGCAGCTGAATATGCATTTAGTGCAGGGAGCGCGCACAGTTGAGGAATATTTGCAAGCATTTCTTATGATAAGCCGCTACCCATGCTTCGAGGTGGATAATGAGCAAGCTACAGTCGATAGGTTTTATAGTGGCCTACGTGCCGAGTTACGAGTTCTACTGCTAGGACCAAAGTTATTGGGATTTCGAGCCTTGGTGGAATTAGCTAGATCTTTGGAGGCAGATCTGAGGAAGACCCTCCCGATGCCAGTGACCATGGTATCAAACTATTCAAACCCCATAAGAGCTGCATCCGGCAGAAAGCTGGAGAAAGGGGCTATGAAATCGACTAGTAAAGCTACTTACACTTGTTATACTTGTGGAAAGAGAGGGCACTTTGCCCGAGACTGTTGGAATGGCGCTCGGAAGGGTAAGGAAGCTATGTCAGGTGCAGTCAAGGATGTTAGTGCAAAGGAAACGGCATTCAAAGTGCCGAACACCTCAAAGTCTGCATATCGTAAATGGTATAAGAAGCCTAGGACTTCGGGTCAAGCTCTTTCTGGTGCTTCTGGGGCGACTACGGGTCAGGCCCCGGGCACATGTTTCAACTGTGGGGAGCCGAGGCATTATGCTCGTGAGTGCCTAAAGCCCTGGAGGAAGCACGGCGTCGTGACGACAGGTATGGTTTAAAGATAGTTTTGCCTTAAATACTTGTCGCCCTTGTGCATGTTAGCTTAGAACTATCTGTGTTAAGCTTTGTTGCGACTTTACTTTATCTGCGAGAGCACCGTTCGTTTAGGGAGCTTAGCATTCCTTTATTAGGAATTATATTGTGCGTCGGAGTACCTCCTTCGATGGTGAAAGACATATTGGATGCGTTATAGTCCAATGGTGCTCATTGTGCGCGGGTAGACGTTGTTGCGCTTAACTTTGGATTGGGAATCAGGAGTTCGACGTTATATTTGGTATAGACTGGCTCTCGGAGCAGCAAGCCAATATAGATGCGGTAGCAAGGAAGCCAAGCCGGGAGCAAGTCGTGATATGACCTTTACGGGCTCGAAGAGGTCTAGCAAGACGTTGGCGTTTGCTCTTCAGGTGGTGAAGGCGGTTCGTGCCGGAGCAGAACTGTTCTTTACACTAGTGGAGGTTGCAAAGACGAAGCCCACATTGGATTGTATTTCAGTGGTATCGAAGTACCCTGATGTGTTCCCTAGAGATCTTCCTGGAGCCCCGCCTCGACAGGAGATAGATTCCATGTTTGAGCTTGTACCAGGTGCAAAGCCTGTGTCACGCTCTCCTTGTCGGCTAACGCCAACGGAAATGGCGGAGCTGAAGGTGCAACTTCTAAAAGTTGTTGGAGCAAGGGTATGTGCGTCCAAGTCCTTCACCTTGGAGCGCACCGACCCTCTTTCGTGAGAAGAAGAACAGAGCTTGGGGCTATGTATTAATTATCGGGAGCTCAACAAGGTGACGGCAAAGAACAAGTACCCAATCCCAAGGATCGATGATCTTTGTGATCAGTTGGTCGGGCCAACGCCGTACTCTAAAGTAGTTAAGGGAGAGAGATATCCCTAAGATAACGTTCAGTACAGGATATGGACGCTACGAGTTTAGGGTCATGCCGTTTGGGCTGACAAATACGCCGTCAGTGTTCATGGATTTGATGAACAAGACTTTCAGGGAGTACTTGGACCATTTCGTGATCGTCTTTATCGACGATATTTTGGTGTACTCGCATAAGTGAGGAAGATCACTGCAGGCATCTTCATTTGGTGTTGGGGACGCTAAGGAGAATTCAGTACTATGCCAAGTTCTCGAAGTGCGGGTTTTGGCTATCCTCAGTGGTGTTCCTCGGGCATATAGTAAGTGGAGAGTGTATTGCTGTGAATCCGACGAAGATTGTTGCGCTACGGGAGTGGCCTGAGCTTGCTACGGTAGCGGAAGTCCGGAGTTTTCTGGAGCTTGCCGGCTACTATAGGCGCTTCGTGGAGAACTTCTCGCGGATAGCGTTACCTCTCACTACGTTGACGAGGAAGGAGCATAAGTTCTTTTGGACGCCGGAGTGCGTGCGAGCTTTTGAGGAGTTGTAATGTCGGTTGACTACGGCGCCTGTGCTGACTTCACCGAGTGGAACCGAAGGCAATGAGATTTATAATGATGCTTAGGGCAGCGGTTTGGGTTGCGTGCTACTGCAACACGGAAGCGTAATAGCGTATGGCCCTGAGTTTTGCCTTGAAGCTATGGAGGCATAATTGTATACGGTGTGAAAATGGATCTCTACGCCGGTCACAAGAGCGTGAAGTATCTGATTGATCAAAGGATCCGAATTTACGGCAGCGTAGATGGATGGAGTTCTTGGGAGACTATACATTCAAGATCCACTACGCGCCTGATAAAGGGAATGCGGTTGCTGACGCGGTGAGTCGCCAAGCCCCAGCTCGAGCCAATTGGCTATCGGTGCATGATGAGCGGTTGGTGCGAGAGTTGGAGGCGTTGGGGATCATTTGTGTGGACAAGCAATCAAGTGCTGAAGCAGTTCTGAATTGGACTGAAGTCCAATATGACCTGGCTAATCGTTTTCGGCGGGCTTAGGATATGAATGCTCATATGAAGCAGTTCATGGTAGAGGCTCTGGATGGGTCAAATTCCCAATTCGTCGTGGCGGACGAATTGCTTCGGAGAGACGGTCGTTTGTGCGTCCCAAGTGTGGGTAATTTGCGGGTGGAGTTGTTGTACGAGGCACACCATACCAAGTACTCGATTCACCCGGGGAGCACGAAGTTGTACCGTGATGTGAAGAAACTGTGTTGGTGGCCGGTTTGAAAAAGGATGTGGCGCTATACGCAGCGAAGTGCCAAACCCGCGCCTTGGAAAAGGCGGAGTGCCAAAAGCCGGGAGGATTTCTTAAGTCCTTGCCTATTCCGGAGTGGAAATTCGACGACATCTCTATGGACTTTGTGCACGGTTTGCCAAGGTCGAAAAAGGGGAACGACGCCATTTGGGTGATCGTGGATCGATTAACGAAGGTGATACATTTTATTCCGCATAGGAAGGATGATCCGGTGGAGAAGTTAGCAAAGCTTTATGTGGATAACATAGTACGGCTTCATGGTGTGCCCCGCAACATCGTGAGTGACCGAGATGGGCGGTTCACGTCCAATGATTGGAGGCTGGTGCAACAAATGTTGGGAACAAAGCTAAAATTCAGCACAGCCACCCATCCGCAAACGGATGGGCAGACCGAGAGGGTCAATAGAAGCATGGAAGACATGCTCCGCATGTGTGTCTTGGATTTTGGGAAGCAAAGGGAATACCACCTTTATTTGGTGGAGTTCGCATACAACAACAGCTACCAACCGAGTATTCAGATGGCGCCCTTCAAGGCCATATATGGTAGAAGATGTCGCACGTTGTTGTCTTGGTTAGAAACGGGTGAGTCAAAGTTGTATAAGCGATCGGAAGTGGAGGAGGCTACTTCTTTGGGGAGAACCATTCGGGAGAGGTTGCTTATCGCTCAGGACCGACAAGCAAAGTACTATAATGCCAAGCACAGGAATGTGGAGTTCGCTGTGGGCGATTAGGTATACTTAAAGATCAAGCCGTTCAAGGGTGTCTCGCGGGTGCGACGAGTGAAAAAGCTAAGCCCGAGATACCTTGGGCCGTTTGAGGTTCTGGAGCGAGTTGGCTAAGCAGCCTATAGGTTGGAGCTAAGTGGTTTACATGATGTATTTCATATTTCGGTGCTTTGGAAGGTGGTGCAAGAGCCTACGCAAGTGATCGCGGTTGATCAAGTACCGGTGGATAGTGGGCTAACGACAAAGGTCAAGCCCGTGTGGATTGAGGACTCGGAGGTCAAGCGGCTACGCAATAAAGAGATCAGGATGGTCAAAGTCCGGTGGGACAATTGCGGTCGTGAGGAGCTCTCTTGGGAGAGAGAGCAGACTATGCTTGACGAGTATCCGGAGTTGTTCTGCTCAGGTACAAATTTTGGTTTTGTACATGTCTTTCCTTTATGTAATTTCGTGGGCGAAATTCTTTTAAGAGGGGGAGAGTTGTAACGCCCCGAAACTCAAAGGAGCAAAAGGGGGACGTTTTGGGCCAGTTTAGGTTCTGGCAGCAGGCACACGGCCTGGGACACGGGTGTGTCCCAGGGCGTGTCAAGCCGTGTCGACACTTAGCCGCGAAGTCGTCGAGTTTGACTCGACGATTCGTCGAGAGGGGGCACACGGCCTGCGACACGGGCATGTCGCAGGGCGTGTCGACCCGTATCGACACTTAGCCGTGAGTCGTCGAGTTGTACTCGACGATTCGTCGAGAATGGGCACACGGACTGCGACACGGGCGTGTCGCAGGGCGTGTCGACCCGTGTCGACGATCGTCCCGAGGAGTCGTCGAGATTCACTCGACGATCGTCGAGACAAGGCACACGGCCTAGGACACGGGCGTGTCCAAGGCCGTGTCATCAAGTCGTCGATCTTCCCTCGACGAAATGTCCCGTGTACACGGCCTGGGGTCCAGGCGTGTCAAGGTGACACGGGTAAGGACACGGGCGTGTCCTAGAACCCGTACAGTGCTCGGGTTGAAAATGGGGAAAAATCATGGGGTACACGGCCGGCTACACGGCCGTGTGAAGTGGAACACGGGCGTGTCAGCTCGAACACGGGCGTGTTCGATACCCGTGTGAGGTTCCAGGAGATTCGATTTTGACGGCGAATGCGGCACACGGCCCTGGACACGGGCGTGTGCCAGGCCGTGTTCGGTCCAGATTGGGCATTTCAGCCCCGAATCAAAGCCGTTTGTTTCCTTGTTTTGAGATCCAACGGCTGGGGGATGTTCCTGAAGGGATATACCCGTGAGTTGACTTAGAAATCCATAACTTTCATACCTTATCATCTCTCCAAGTCCTTGGAGAAAGAGGAGAGCCATTGGAGGAAGAAGAACTAGATTCCGCCATTGGAGGAGCTTCGGAGCTCCGAATCGCAAGCCGACTCTGGATCCACGGAGGCAACGCAAGTGCGGTGATTTCCATCCGATTACTTTTCAATGGCGCCAAAGAGGAACTCAAGGGTAACGATCCTCATCTTGAGCACGAATAGCTCTCTTTCCTAGCATAGGAAGCCGGCTCTCGCGAGTTTGCGGAGAGTTGGAGGAGTTCCTTCGGGTAGATATGTGAAGTCCCCGTTGTTTAGAGTCCGTATGCGAGAACGGACATAGACATGATGTGTGAAGCCTACCCGGACATGTTAGTCTGGATCGGTGATGTTGCATTGCATAAGGCGGAGAAGACTCCGTGCTATTGGTTGTTTTCGGGTTTTCTACGCGGTAGATTGCAGCAGGGAGCCTTGGGGACTAACCCAAAGGTGCACCCGGAAAACTGGGCGGATACGAGATCTTGCCAACTTGGTGGCCTGAGAGCCAACTTGAACATAACCGAGTTATGTGACTTGCGATAGAATGGGACTCGGCGAAAGTTTGACCCGCGCAAATGGCTTAAATTGTCGTTGCGATGTGAGCACGGGTTAGATGGAACCGTACCCACTTTATGTCTTTCGGTTAAAGAGACCTAAGGTTACGTGGCACTTGCCGTTGGCATAGATGTGAGTCTTCGGCGGTCAATGGCTTAAATTGACGTGACCCATGCCAAGAAGACAAATTGCTCATAGGTTTGGCCGTCTAAGTGGCGGTGGTGAGTCTGGAATGTTAATGGCTTAAATTGACGTGACATCGACCGGTTCACACGAGAATGTGCCCTGAGTGCACGGGGCGTGTGGCCGTACGAGCCAACGTCTGTGATGTTATGGCTATGGTTATAAATTACTCGCTTATGCTAATGAAATGCAGGGAAGGAGCTCGCCGCCCCGAGTTGGGGGCGGGATCGTTATAATTTGGTCAGCATTGCTGACCGTTGCCTTGTTTTGCCACCGTGCGGTGGTTTGTTGCTTGCAGGTGCAGCTGGACCGAGCGGTCAATAGCGGGCTAAAGCCCTTTTTGCGAAGCCGGCCCTTGAAGGCCCAAGTAGAAGTGTTTACTGCTTTATTCATGTATGACCGGCCTGCGTGCCGTGGTTTGTAAAATATGTAATATTCAAGTGAAACATTTTGTAAGGCCTTAAGGCTTATTTTGAGTATTTTGTAATAACATTCCTATTTCGTAGTAGTGGACATTCGTACTTGTTGCTGGGTTCTTGTTTACAACCTTTATAAACTGCTTCCGCTAGAATGCTCTGTGTAGGACGTTGAGATTGGTTGGATGGTTTCCATAAGTAACCACCCGGTCTGTCTGTGGTATATGGCGTCGGGCCCCGGCCGAACCTACTCCTATATGCTATGCGACGGATAGGGGGTGTTACAGTGATCACCGCCCTAATGGATAGAATCACCACCCCAGTTTGCAACCAACATTATGCAGTCCGCCTAGTCCACAAGGACAAGGCCGGACACTAGCCAATCCGTCAGGGACCATGGCAAGAAGCCAGTCCGCTATCCGGAGGACACCACACCAGTCTGCATGCTGCACAACACGCGGACGCAACAACAACCCACACACTGCATCAATTCACACGCTACAGGCAGACACAACACCAGCCCACACAGCCCGCGAACACTGCACCGGCCCACCACACAAGTCCACGACCAACAACACAAACCGCACGGTCAACCAGCAGACATTGCGGACTCTGCGAATACCCCGAAGTTGTCACAGATTGTGACCAAGTCCAGCAACCAACCAAAACCTGGCGCGAGCTCGGCGGACAAGAATCCAGACCGCCAGCTCCCAAGACAGTTTGCCAACCACGAACGTGGTTATCACCAACCACTCCACCAGAGATCAAGGACACAGACAAATGTCCATCTCGCGATCTCCATACGCAGTCCGCAACAAACGGACTCCGCGAACACAAAAGGAGACCGCCACATTCCTGCGGATATACCACCCATCCGCCCAGTTACTTCAAAGAATAGCAAACTGCAGAACCACAAGCCGAACTGACTGAACAACGCCACCAATTCGCAATAAACAGGCCGCCCAGGCCGCACCATCAGTCCGCTCAGGCCGCACAGTCTGCCCGATTAACCCCCACTTTCAATTCATAATTTTCAACACTCTCCCTTAAAGTGAGAATTGACGATCAAGCCCAGCAGTCCTCGTAACCGTGTAAATGGAACTTTCGGCAATGACTTCGTAAAGATGTCTGCGATGTTGTCCTTACTACGCACATACTCCAACACCTTCTCCTGAATGAAGTGGTGCTCAATCTTTATATGTGGTCTGTGTGTGACAAACTGGATTATTCACTAGTTTCAGGGCACTTTCATTGTAACCGCACAGTAGAGTAGGACCATGCACTTCTTCATAGACGTTCCCTACTAGTTTCTTGAGCTAGATGACTTCCCGAGCTACCAAGTCCGAAGCCTTGTATTCTGCTTCCGTAATAGAGACGGACACCGAGTCTTGTTTTTTTGCTAAACCAAGAGATACTGGCTGATCCACACATGAATATATAATTGGATGTTGACTTTCGGTTATCTGGATCTCCCCCATAATCAGCATCTGAGTATCCTTAAAGAGTAAAACGTGTATCTCCTATAAAGGAGACCCATATCGGAAGTGGATTTCACGTACTTCAGAATATTCTTAGCCGCCATCAAATGAGGCTTCCTGGGTTCCGCCACATACCGACTTACTCGACCAACTGCATAAGCAATGTCAGGTCTTGTAATCGTCAAGTACATAATACTCCCAACTAGAGCCCGAAACACCAAAGGATCTGGAAGAATCCTCACCTCATCCCGCTGAAGTTTGATGCCCGAATAAAAAGGTGTAGTGCTACTCTTCCCCTCCTGCATGCCAAATCGCTGAATGATCCATTCTATGTAGCCCTTCTGGGACACGAGTATGCCGCTCTCTTTCCTCTCCACCTAGAGTCCAAGGAAGTGGTGGAGCTTACCCAAGTCCTTCATCTCGAATCTTATAGCTAGCTCTGCCCTGAGCCTAGCTACCTCCTCCTTGGAGTTCCCCGTGATGATCATGTCATCCAAGTACAACAACACCAAGACCAGAAGCTCCATCTTCTTCTTGACGAACAAACTCGAGTCTGAATTTGAAGCAAGATAACTGCAGAACTGGATGTATTCTGCAGTCTTTCCATACCAGGCTCGAGGAGCCTGCTTCAAGCCATAGAAGGCTTTCCGGAGCTTGCAAACATAGTGCAGATGTTCTTCAGAAACATATTCCAGTGGCTAATCCATGAAGATCTATTTATCGATCTCCCCGTAAAGAAAGGTGTTCTTTATGTCAAGCTGCCACATCTTCCAGCCCTAGCAAGCCGCCAGGCCATTACCACCCCAACTGAACTCATCTTCGCCACAGGACTGAATGCCTCCTCATAGTATTCGTCATACTATTGTAAAAATCCTCAAGCTACAAGGCGTGCCTTGTACCTCTCGATGCTTCCATCCGCCTTTTTCTTCAGCTTGTAGACCCACTTGAAAGTTATAGGAGTAACGCCATCAACCTTGGGCACCAAGTCTCATGTTTTATTCTTCTTGAGGGCAACCATCTCTTTATCCATGACATCTTCTCACTCCTTGACTCCAGTGGCTTTTAAAAACTTTGAAGGCTTAAGCTCATCCAGGGGGCCTGCGAAGAAACAGAGATAAAGCTCACTGTGTTTCTTTCGCAATAATGAGCTAGTGGTTTGATGGTCCTCTTCGATCTTTGAAGAGTCTGCTCCTTGCTCACCACCTCTACTGCTTCTTCAGAACCAGCTCCCTTCATGGGCACACTTGGAGCATCGCTCCCCCTGCTTCCTAAACCAGAAGCTTCTGCCCAGAGCTTGAAACACCTGGAGTTCCTGGTGACACATGCAGCTCCACCTGAAGATCTTCAGCAGCTTCCTTCTACCCTTTATCAACCCTGCTCTCCTACATCTCAACAGAGCCACCTCCATACGACGTCAGTTCATCAAAGACAATGTCTCTTGATACAACGAACTTCCTTGTCAAATGATTCATGCACTTCCATCCCTTCTTCCGCTCATCATAACCCACAAAGATAAGCTTCCTCGCATTTGCATCAAGCTTGGTCCTCTGAGCATCCAGGATGTGAACATAGCAGGCTGATGCAAACACCCGAAGGTGTTCCACGCTCAACTTCTCCTCGAACATCATTTCAATGGGAGACTTCATGTTGATCGAACTCAGATGCATCTGATTGATGACGTAAGTTGCGCATGTCATTCCTTCCGCCCAAAAGGACTTGGGAATACCCTTTGCATGAAGCTAACACTTGCAAGTTTCTATCAAGTGACGGATATTCCTCTCCACTACTTCATTTTGTTGTGGAGTATGAGCACAAGTGAGCTCTCTCTGGATCTCTTGCTTCCTGCAGAAGTTAGAGAACTCAGATGAAACAAACTCACCACTGTTATCCGATCTGAACTTCTTGATCCGCAGGCAAAGCCGACCCTCCACCAGCTCCTTGAATGTTGAAACCGAGAAATCGGTCTCTGTGGAGTTTGGGGTCCCTAAAAAGGGGTGACCTCACACTTACTGCACTCAGGCAAATGTCATAGACCAAAGGCTCAGGAAACAAGGAACAGACCCTCGGCTCTAGCGTGGAGGTCCCACCTCACACTCGGAAGACCTTGGTGATCTCCCCCTCCCTAGCCAATGCTGAGCTAGGTGCCTTGGAGGATGAAGAAAAGATGATGAAGAAGTGATGAAAAACTGATCCCTCTCCAAGGCACCCCCAAGGGTCTATTTATAGTTTTTGGGAATGGCCTACAAATAGCCAACCTCCACTACTCTTGAAATTACTATCATACCCTGGGCTGGGCAGGAACTTGGTCAGGCGAACGCTAAGCCAGGCAAGCTGGGCGGGCTGGGCGAGCTGGTCGGGCGAGCTGGGCTGGCTGGCTGGGCGAGCTGGGCGAACTAAACTAGGCTAGCTGGGCTGGCCGGACGAGCGAGCTGGGCTGGATGGCCGGGATCCTTGAGTCGGCCTCTCACCGCACCCGCCCCATAAAAAGGGCCAGGGCGAGTGCCGGCCTCCGACACACTTGCTCCCCTTAAAACAGGTCGGGGGGAGGCAAGCAATGCACCCCCTTACTAGTATATTATGAAGATCGACCACAAATTTGTCTTAAAGAGTGTAAAACCCTTAAAAAGCTTAAAACTATGTAGCAATCCTTGTGCCTGGGAACCCAATCCGCGAATATGGGGTTGTACATGAACTACACAAATAATTGGAAAGTCTGACTCTCCTTCATAAAATACATCTAAGTGTATCTTGAGTAGTCATCAATCAGCACCAACATATATTTGCTACCTCCAAGACTAGCGGTAACAGTTGGCCTCATCAGATCACCATGGATGCACTCCAATGTGTGTTTTGCTCCTTTTTGTGACTTGTCAAAACGGAAATCGATGAGCTTGCTGTACTGACTGACACCCCGCGCAAATGTGTCCATCTCCGCAGGACAACAACTTCGGCAAGCCTTTCACAAGATTTCTCGTCGCCATAGTTTTCAGCTTGTCCATCCCAACGTGCCCTAGTCTTTCATGTCATATAGCAGAACTATCATTGGCCCTCATCCGATCAACATAAGAGCTTGTTGATAAAACAAACAAGTCTCTTACTCTTCGCCCTATATAAGCAACATCAGCTTTTACCACTGATATGTTGCAGAGAACTTCACTTTTGTTGGGCCAAATAGAACGTTATAACCCGCGTCAACTGCGGTGGTCACTGAGAAGAGGTGATTCTTCATGTCAGGTACGTGATGCACACTCCTTCACGTAAGTGGACCCTGAGCACTATCCAAAGAAACAATACCCTCCTTCTCTACTGTATGAACAAAATCATCAGCAGTAATAATAGCTTCATTACCTGAGAACGTTTGCAGCGATGAGAACTTCGACTCGTCTCCAGTGAGGTGAAGATCACACCCCGAGTCAACTATCCAGTCATCTTGGTAGTCGACGGTGGAAAGAGCACGAACACACGTGCTTGTCAAGAAGGCTCCTCCCTACCCGGCTTCCTCAGCACTGGAATCAACTCCCTCATTATCTGCAATATGCCCAGGCTGCAGCTTGACCTTGCAGTCGCGCTTGAAGTGACCTGGCTGATTGCACCTATTGCACTTCAACTTCTTCTTCAAGTTCTTCTTAGGAGCAGCGCTCCTCTCTTAATGATAGGAAGTTGAAGGCCCATCCTCAGCAGCAGGCTTCTTCTTTTTCTCCCATCTCTTATTCTTCTTCTTATCCGTGAAGAGAGTCTCACTACCTCCTTCAGAGATAGTCACCCCGGCCATCTGCCTAGCCAAACTCTCCTGTGACGCCTGCAGATTTTTCAGCTCCAGCAAAGATGGCTGAGTCGCCCATCCTTGAACAGAAGTCACAAAGGCCACATACTCCTTTCGCAAACCACGAACTATACGCCTCTTCAACTTAGCTTCAGAAATGGGCTCATTAGGATCCAATGCTGGTATTTCAGCGCACAAGTTCTTTATCTTAAGGAAGAACTTTGAGATGGACAGATCTGCTTGAGTTACTTTAGCCAACTTATTCTCTAAGAACTGTAGTCGTGCTAAATTCTTCCTGTTGAACATACCATCGATGGTTGTCCAAATCTCAGCAGCAGACTCACATCCTAAGATGTGATCAAAGAGCTCGGGTGAGACAGCCTGCTTGAGAGCAAACTCTGTCTTTGCATTGGTCTTCCTCCAAGCTCTCACCTGCTCAGCAGAACTAGTTACAATAGTCACTTCTTGTTTGTCGTCACCACCGATGACTTCCCACAACTCCTCACCCAGAAGATAACTCTTCATACACGACTTCCACTTCTTAAAGTTAGTCGTTGTAAGAAGTTCAATACCAAGACCCCTTGTGTAAGCTCATTTCATTGCAACAACCACCAATTTAATAGCTTCCAGAGGCGTCGAGTACAACTGAGGTTGATCACTACTCAATCCAAACTTCCCTCTCGTACCATGTTGAAATTTCACAAGCTGATCAGAAGGTAGTTCTGATACCAAGTAAAAACTTTCAGAACTATCAAGCTGACAACTTGATCAAGCGGAAAGCGGGAAACAGGCGTAGGAACAACTGAGCTAAGTAAATCAGAGCCAATAGAAAGCAACCACAGATCTTGTATTATCAATTATCTTCATTACATGGCAAGACATACATGGCGAGACATGATTTCTCCAAGTACAAAGGAGAAGCAAAAACAAGCAAACAAGAACTTCAAGCCGGGCGGACTGCCCCAAAGACTGCCGAGTCCGCCAAACCGTTGCTGCACCACTGATCTACGGAGTCCGTGAAGTCCGCGGACAACCCGTTATTCTGCTGAACGACCGCTCTACAAGCCGCCGCAGAACTGAAAGAACAGACCGCCTAGCCCGCCGAGACCGAAGAACAGGTTATTGAACTTGAATTGCTGAAAGAGAGAAGATTGGCTGGCCGCAAATGCGACCTGCTACAAACTGCTGATTGTAAACCGCAAGCTCCACCGACTCCGGACCGCAATCAGAACAAGAATCCTGGCTTCACAGTGCTAGCCGCATAACCTGTAAACAACAACCAGTTAAACCTTCTCAATTCGCGTGGACTAGAAAATCGAGGTCACAACAATTAATCCACGCTCAACTTACTATTCATTTAGTTACTGTTGATGTGACGAGGGGGTCCTATTTATAGGCGGGGTGAGGAGTGTTGTCACCGCCCTAGTGGATAGAATCACCACCCCAGCTCGCAGCGAGCACTATGCAGTCCGTCTAGTCCGCAAGGACAAGGCCGGACACCAGCCAATCCGTCAGGTACCAAGGCAAGAAGCCAGTCTGCTATCCGGCGGACACTGCACCAGTCCGCACGGGCACAGCAC